>CM021101.1:629111671-629180007 GCA_007115665.2 Sequoiadendron giganteum
TTGCTAAATCCTTTCTACTTGCAGGCAACTTGCATAATTCCCAAGTTTTATTTCTCAGCAAGGAGTCCATTTCTTCTTCCATTCCATGCTCCCACTGAACCTTGGTATCCACCTACATAGCTTCATGATAACATTCTGGTTCACCAGCATCAGTCAATAGTATAGAGTACAAAGAGGGAGAAAATCTATCTGGAGGTCTACTTAACCTTGAAGATCATCTAACATTCACTGGAGTTTGTGGTATTTCTTGTTGATGTTGTTGCGGAGCATGAGGATCCACTGAAACTTCATTGTTTGGAGTATCATCCAGCACTGCATAATCATTTTCTTTCTTCTCATGCTACTACAACTGATCTTTGTACAACAGTTTCTCATTGAATATGACATCCTTGCTTCTCACAATTTTCTTATTTTCAAAATCCCAAAGCCTATAACCAAATTCATCAATGCCATATCCAATAAATATACATTTCCTTGATTTTGCATCAAGCTTGGTTCTATTTTCAGAATCTACATGTGCAAATGCTTCACAACCGAAGGTTTTCAGAATAGAATAACTCACCTTCTTACCTGTCCATGCTTCCTCTGGAATACCACAACCCAAAGGATTAGATGGAACTCTATTAATTAAATAAACAACAGTGTTTATAGCCTCTGCCCACATGTTTAAAGGCAACCCAACATGCAATCTCATAGTTCGTGCACGCTCCATTATTATTCTATTCATACGCTCAGCCACTCCATTTTCTTGTGGAATCCTTGGAATTGTTTTCTGCCTACGAATACCATTAGAGGAACAATAATCTTCAAACTCTTTGCTGCAATACTCACCACCATTATCAGATCTGAGATATTTTAGCTTTTTACCTGTCTCATTCTCAACCAAGCTTCTCCATTTTTTTAAAGTTTCAAATACATCAGATTTTTGCCTAATGAAATAAATCCATACCTTCCCAGTTGTATCATCAATGAATGTGACATAATAATGAGAGCCATTGAGAGAAAATACTTGAGCTGGTCCCCATACATCCGTATGCACAAGCTCCAATTTCTCATCTTTCTTTTGTTTCCCATCCTTGAGAAAACTAACTCTCTTTTGTTTTCCATAAACACAACTTTCACAGAAATCCATATTAACACATTTTAGACCTGGTAACATTCTTTGAATGAAGTACTTTCATAGCTTTTGCACTCATATGCCCAAGTCTATTATGCCATAGTGCTGATTCAGAATTCGCAGCAACTATTTGATTTTCTTCCTGCTGAACTGCAGTAACTGTTCCTGAACATTGATTGTTATCTGCAATAGTTAAAGTAGAAGGAACAGTATGACCTGTAAAAAGATATAAGGTGCCTACTTTCACACCTTTTACTACCACTAAGGCACCTTTTGTAACCTTCCAATTTTTATCACTAAATGTAACAACACAACCTTCATCATCTAGTTGCCCTGCTGAAATTAAATTTATTTTTAGTTTTGGAATGTGCCTTACCTCATGTAGTAGCCAATGATTCCCATTCTGCAACTTAATCTTGATTCTTCCCTTTCCAACAATCCAACAGGGTTCATTATCTCCTAAATAAACCAGCCCAAAATCCCCTTTGACATAATCAAGAAAATAATTTATATGGGGTGTAGCATGAAATGAAGCCCCTGAATCTAACACCCAAGAATCATCAACATTTTCAAGAGAAAGAATCAAAGCATCCTCATCAGATTTATTACTTACCACATTTGCCTTTTTATTTCCTTCTTGTTTGTCTCCTTCTTTATTTTTCTGAGACCAACAATATTTCTTTAAATGACCTAGCTTACCACAGTACCAGCAATCCCTCTTGTCTCTAGATTGAGACCTTCTATCCCTTGATTTTCCTCGTGACTTCCCACGACTCCCAAAATTGTTTCGTCTCTTGTTTGTTCTACCCCT
Organism: Sequoiadendron giganteum; assembly: GCA_007115665.2. Taxonomy (NCBI): domain Eukaryota; kingdom Viridiplantae; phylum Streptophyta; class Pinopsida; order Cupressales; family Cupressaceae; genus Sequoiadendron; species Sequoiadendron giganteum. The sequence continues at coordinate 629,113,600 of CM021101.1, forward strand.
GCTTTCTGCATTCAAAACACTGCCTGATGTGGATGTTCCACTTGAGCTTTTCCTATGAATTTCCTTGCTCAAAATAACACCAAAAAATCATCAAATTTCAATGTATTTGAACCAGAAACAGAATTGCTAACAGCCATTACCAAGCTATTCCAGCTTTCAGGCAAAGAACACAGAATCAAAAGAGCCCTAACTTCTTCATCAAAGTTAACTTTTACAGAAGTTAATTGACTGGTAACCATATTAAACTCATTTAAATGATCAATAATTGATCCACCTTCTACCATTTTCATATTAAATAAACGCTTCATAAGAAATACCTTATTTGAAGTAGAAGGCTTTTCATATAACTTTGCTAGGGTTTCCATCAACTCTAGAGTTATCTTTGCTGTTGTAATATTGAATGCCACCGATTGTGCTAGGCATAAGCGAATACTGCCAAGTGCCTTTCTGTCCAAAATATCCCAGTCCTCATCCGACATTGCTATGGGTTTCTTGGTTTTCCCTTCCAATGGCCGCCATAAATCCTTCTGATAGAGATAGTCCTCCATCTGCATCTTCCATAACTGATAGTTCTGCACATTGAACTTATCAACCTTCAACTTACCCTCGTCTACCATTGCTCCCACTTAACCATGAGACTCCCACTCAATCATGAGACTTTGCTGCAGACGATAATTGAAAAACAACCCGCTCTGATACCACTTGTTAGGTTTTCAAAGGTAGATATCTAAAAGCTAAATGCAGATTTTATCAAATAAACCAGAAATAAAATACACAAAAAATAACACAGAGAATTTAACGTGGTTCACCCAATGTGGGCTACATCCACCAAACCGCAACCATCCAATGATTTCATTAACCAGTGTAAAACCCTATTACAATATCATGAATAATCACTTTTTCTTATCATACTATAACTCTATTACAAACCCCTTATAACCTGCTTTTTAGAAGCTTCCGGATTAGGGTTATACAAAGTTGGGGTTTTCCCCTTTTCGGTGATTTTTTTTCTTTTTCGATAATTCCACGAAAAAGCAAGGATACATGAAGAGTGTACAGTATACAATGATTAGTCACCACATACCAACACTTGTCATGTATTGATTTTGGATCTCTAAGTGTGATGACAGGTCCCACATGTAGGGTCTTAGCATCAATGATACCGTCATTTGTTACATTTTTATTTCTAGACTAGAACTTGTTTCTATCGTTGGGAGTGTTTTGATGTTGAACAACTGGGTTCCTTCCTAGTACTTTAATGTCTCCTTTGTCAATAAGGCCTTTTTCAAGTATGATGACCTTCTATACCAAGTCTAGGAATGAAGTACACCAATGTACCCTTAAGTCACTTCTCAGTTTTGAATTAAAATTTTCATGGAATATCATGACTTTTTGTTTTTCTGGTATCTCAACTGGACATCTACTAGCTAAAATTCTCCATCTCTGGAAGAAAGTGGTGAAAGTTTCGCCTTCTTCTTACATGGTGTGACACATGGTAGCTATTTTTATTTCATTGTCTATTTTGAAGGCAAAGTGTTCAAAAAAATTCTCACCTAATTAACCCCATGATCATATGCCATATGGTAGTTTAGAGAACCATTCAAGTGCTATCCCGACAAGGGTTCACGGAAATAGTCTCATCAAGTATGTGGGGTCATATGATATGTCCATGCATGTTGTAGAGAATTCTCTAATGTGTTCTAAAGGATTCCTCTTCCCATTATACTTAGGAAAAATTGGTATAATGTATCTGTGTAGGAAGGGTGTCATGTATAGCGCTTTGTCAAAAGGACATGGACATAAATCTTGCGCTGAGATAGTTCATTTTCCTGACATAGACATACTGTCCATTTGTTGTTGAAGGATTTGCATTTGATTTTGCAGAACATCTACCTGTGTCAAGGACATGTTGTTTGCATTGTTAGGATCGATGTAAGTGTTTTGAAATGCTACGTTCTATGACAAATTGTGATTTGGCGAGGGTATATATCCTGTTTGAATGCTCTGATTCGGTGTAGGGATATATCTTGTCATAATGTTTTGATTTGGTATGGGAATATTTCCTGTCGAAATGTTCTGATTTGGTATAGGAATATTTCCTATCGGAATGTTATGTGTAACCCTTATTTGTGGAATGGTGGTATGTGGTATAGTTGTGTTCATGCCAACTTTGGATCTTTTAGCAGTATTGTTTGTGCCAAAGGGGTTTGATGAAGATGCTCCCGTAGTGAATTGTAAACCTTGTGTTATGTTGAATGGGGTTGTGTTTACAACTGATGATGTTTGAGTAGGTATGCCAATTGGTATTGTTGTGGTAATTTGAGGAATAGAGAAACTTGACGTCATGGTTTGCGTTGGTTGAATAGATGTTTTCAAAGTGTGAACATCAAATCCTGGTGGTACTGTGGCACCTTCTACTAGAAAATTTTCTAGATATCGTTGGGGATCATTTTCCAAACACTCATCCATAAAGGATGCAAACTCAGGATCTTGTATAGCAGTGTCTATGTCTTTAGTAAAAAAAATTCCATGTGTGTCTCTAGTGATGTGTTTTTCAAGCAAAGTTTTGTGTGGTCTCTCTTTCCCTGATGGTTGGTTTCTGAAAGGATTGACAAATTCATTAGGGTCTAACATTGCTCTGTGTTTCTTCTTAGACCTTGTTTCAACCATGAAAATTTGCTCAAAATGAGGTAATGCAAACTATGTCTATAAACTGATTGTCCTATTTCTATGGTTTTGGGATTTTCTAAATATAAAGGATGTCACTAAAAATTAAGGATTTCTAAAATGATGTATACTAGGATGATGTATGCTAGGATGGACAGTATGATTTTTTTTGAGTCGACTATGACGGTAAATGATTATAAGATGGGTATAACCTACCACCTATGGAATAAATCCAAGCAATGATCTAACTTTACCAAGGAACTTGATTGTAGGACAAAGACAACTGATAAGGTGAATTTTCCAAACTAGACTGTTGAGATGGAAGGATTCACTAATAGGACAATAGTGACTAGGTTCAATGATAACAACAAATCGAAGCATGAATGTATCCAATGACGCGGAAATTTTTTCTATTCTATGATATGCAAATTCCTATGGGGTGTCTAAATGTTTACAACTTAGGAGACTACCGCTAAGATGTAAATGACACCTAATAATGCAAAGGTTTTGAGAAATTTTTTCCAGTTTCTCTCCAAGGTTGATCGTAAGAAACATAAGCGAAAAAGACAGATTTGTTTTAGGAACGAGTTTGTAGTTTTTTCAAAATTTTCTGTTGACAGCCAATTGTGATTCACGTTTCAGATGTGTTGATGAATTTGACAGATACATTTTAGTTTTCAGATGCGGTTAAATGACCAAACCAATTCTTGAATGTTGATAGACAAATGCGACTTTTGATGACAGATGCGACTCACAAATCATATGCAACTAAGTAAGTATATGCAACTCGAAATCTAAACTCTATGAAAATAAATCTGTTGATAGACACATGAGGTTTTTCGTTTGATAGTTGTGGCTCGTAAAGACACATGCAGTTCTAAATATGACAGTTGCAACTCAGTTTATAGTTGTGGTTTTTTTATGACAAAGTTACGACTGACTCAGTTTAATGATCAAGTTTTGACGAATAAAGAAAGAACAATCACAAAATACAAAGTTTTTTCAGTTTGATGTGTACGAATCTGTTAAAATCATAAGACAAGTACAACCTAGGCTATGTTGGACAGTATTTACTGAGTTCTCAATTGGATTTCTCTAGCTATGCATATTCAAGGTGGATGATTAGTAGCTTGACCACACTGGCTCCCCTCCATGACACTCACTTATACGGGGTAGCCAAGCTACTGTACCCATCAAAATCCCATGGCATACATTTCATCTCTACACATGAACCATAATAATTTGAGATGACTTCACAGGTCTGACCTACTACACCAATAAATAGATAGGATTTTGGAAAACTACAACAATTTGGATTTTTAATTTGGACACCCGTTCAAAAGAGCCATGCGAGAGGCAATATTATCCCAGTCTGCAGAGGTTAGGCTCTATAGGTTTCAACACACCACAAGGGTACTAGGGAATCAAATGCGTGTCCGCTAGGATTTCTGTAATACTGAGCTTTCCTCAACCATTAAAATTTGTATACCGGTTGGGAGTGGCTCAGCGAAAAAGCTCATCACCGGTTTTGAGTTGCATTGGTTATTATTAACCACCAATGTAGGCCCAAATTTCTAGAGTCAGTAATCGGTTCTCTTACACCTAGGATCACATGAATGTGCAAGGGGAGAGGATACTTCGATGTACCGAATTAGGGTTCTACACAAACATAAACAGTCACGAAAAACACTGGTTCTTTTTAATTCCAAATGACGATTTTCTAACTATCAAACAAAAAAGTTAATTTTAATATTCGCAATCTTCAACAAAAGGTCCGGCATGCAACCAATTAGTAATTTATTGGTCTTTGCCATTCATCCTGCAAGAAAATGGGTTTGGTTTTCAATATCTTCTATGCTTCATCCTACAAAAACAATGTTATCCCCCTAAATCACAGTTGCAAACAAAATGTTAGCGAAAAACAAAAAATACCAAAACACGAAAATACGGAATATGAAAAATGGAAAGTTTTACTAGCTAGATGCGTCGTTTAAATTTACAGATGTGTCCTGAAGTTGATAGTCAAATGCATTGTGGGAGGTCTCAGATGCGGCTCATGTCGTCAGATGCATCTTGAGATTTGTCAGATATGGTTTGCGAACTTAGATACGTCGTTTTGTCAGTTAGATGTGGTTTTTCGTACGATACCTATTGTAGACATCTAAATTTGATCACTTCCATATGATCAAAATCATCTACTCTATCCATCTATGTCATTAATAGTGATTAAATAATTTATTTAATCATTATTTCATTTTCTTCCTAAGGTTCCTAAAGTATGTAATTGAATAAATTAAATACTTTACCTTACACCTTTTCTTCTCTAAATTAAATAAATAAGACAATTTGTTTTATTTAGTCATTTGACCTATTTGGATTAAAACCAATTTTTAATCCCTCTTTTTCTCTCTCCTTGTCACATTCTCCATAATCCTCTTTTAATCCAGATTAAATTAATTAATCTGTGATTAGGATGTGCACCACTTAATCAAGATTAGTGTCACATCCTCCATAATCTCCCACTTGCCTCTAATCTCTCATTAATTATCATAATCCTATGTTTGCACAAGCTTAATCAAAGTCATTAGCCACATTTGGCATACCTTTTTTGGTCAACCTTTCCACTTGCCTTTCTTGGCCTCGACTCTCTTTCCTATGTGAATTTTTAATTCACATTTATTCACCCAAGTCTCCCCTCTTCCCCATGTGAATTTTTAATTCACTTTTACCTTTCCAAGGTCTACCCTATCCCCATGCAATTTCTAGAAGAATTGACTTGTCACTTTACATGTGCCAAGGACTTCTAGAACCTTTGACTTGTCACATCACCCACATGTGACAAAATCCCCAATTTTTTGGAAACCCTCTCTTATCCAATAGACTCTCCTAAGAATGTGAATTTTTAATTCACATTTATTTCTCCAACCACTTCCCCTTTTCCCATGGAGATTTTTGAGGAATTCTAAAATTCCTCAAATGTCTCTTTCATGCTCATTTGGGGACAAGAAGTTCCTTTTTGAGGAAATCTTCTCATCCCCCAAGGTACCTACAAGGTACTTGTCCTTCATTCACCTCATGTACTTCTCTTCCACCTCATTTCCACATCACCCCACCCTAGGCCATCTCACATTCCACATGTCAAGATGTGAGGGCTTGTGAGTCCTCAACTCACCATAGCCCTTCATCTTGGCTTTGCTGGAGTAATCTCAACCGTTGAATTCTCTAGAGAATTCAAATTACCCTATAAATAGCCCCTCATTTCTCTCAAAAAAGGAATGAAGTCTTTTGCTACCGAACTCTTGCCAAATTATCATTTGCAACATTTTAGCATCTCCATAGCATTTTTCATCAATCCATCTTGCATCTTGCATCCATTTAACTCCATATCCATCCAAGGAGCACACAAGACATCCAAAGATCAAGGGCCAACCAAGGAAGAAGCAGCATGAAGGTGTAATCAAGCTCAATTTATTTCATTTTTCTTTCATTTTATCAATTACTTAGGCTAATCATTGAGGTGTCCTCTTTTGTGTTATTTCTTTTTATTGCATCATTATTTGTTTAACATATTACATTAGGACATAACATTTTAGGAGATCACACCTGCAAAACAAAAAAAATGAGAAAGCGGAATGGATTCACGAAGTTTGAAGTGTCTTCACGTCGAGCTCACCAAATGTAATGTAGATAAAATAGCGCTGCATAGTAAGATGGTTAAATCTAATTTAAACATGCATAAATCTAAATTAAACAACAAAGAATGAATCAAATGAATTAAAAATCAAATAACGTAAAACATAGAACAATCTCGTTGAATATCAATCAATTTCTTTGAATTATCTTGATTGTCCTTCTCAATTTTTTTGTGTTGGTATACTTGCCCTCAGATTTTTTGTATGTATGAAAGCATAGCCTTGATGTATTTTTAAGCAAAATATTGAAGATTAAGTTCTTCCAAAAAGTGTATTGATTTTGGGAGGAGGAATAATGCCAAAGATCAGCCAATTTATAGAAAGTTGGTTTTCAAACGATCGGCTCATATTCGAAAGACAAATCAACAATCGAGATTTTTGAATGCCATGTGATGTGAGTTATGTGTCAGTTAGAACACGAGTTGGGAAATTCTATAAGATAAAGATTAAATTAGAATAATAATTTAATCTAGTGTTAAGACTGTTCGAAAATTGAAAGAATAAGAGTTCAAGATTAAATAAATGATTTAACCTTTAGTTGAAAGTCTTTGAAAATAGAAGAATTAGACTTTGAATGAAAAGGATAAAGTTAGAACTTGGAGAATGATCTATTCGAATGCACACATGAATTAATTAATTAAATAAAGATATCTAATTAATAAATATGTTCATTCATATGAGTTAGAACTAGTTAATTGACTAGTTGTGACAGAGAATCCTTTTCACATAGACAATCAGATATCGAATCCGGAGATAACTGATGGATTTAAATAGATCTTGAGTCAGATGGTGAGTGAATAATTAGTTAACTGGACGATAGAAAAATGTGACAGAAAGAATTAATTATGAATTAAATGTTAATTTAATTCAACATTCGAAAATTGAAATGATTTAATTAAATAAATAAATAATATTTTATTTAATTGACTGAAAAGGTTAATTGAATAATTAAATAATTTGAAAAGAATATTTAATTATAGTCGAAATATGATAAAAGGGTAAATTATTTAATTCAGAAAGGGAATTTATTAATTAGCGACGTAATTAAATAAATAAGATTTATTTAATTAATCAAACTTGAATAAGAGTCATAATGAATTAATCAAATAATTATAGTTATTTAATTAATAGAAGAAAGATGTGCTTAGGAAATAATTAAATAATTAACATTATTTAATTGTGACCATGGACATTAGAAAATTATGTTGAAAGTGGTACTCGCAGGCGTAGACCAATTTTTAGTCTCTACATTTTTAAATCAAGAAAATAACCATCATGTTGCATACTTGGCTAAATTCCCTAGTAGCATGTATGCGGATTTGAGTAAGACTAAACCAGGCATGTGATATGATTTAAGGAGGTCCCTTGGTTTCATGTTGGAAAGGAATCTTAGGAAAATATTTAGTCTTAACCTGAGTTCACATTTATACTTCAGTTCTCAAGAGTATTGTAATTCAGGTTTTTGGCACACAGATTATATTAGTTTGAAACTACACATACATTATGGGGTCGATACACCTCAAATGAATAACCAGCCTGGCATTATTAGGAATATTAGTGGCATACTCAAGCTAGATTTGGGTACGAGAACAGGGTACGGTTTGATCTATGCCTAAGGCATTCAAATATCCTGATATTCGATGCAACTATCGGCCTTGGGAGACAAGCATACAAAATATGGATGTTTTATCTAGGCGCATATACTGTGAGTATAATGCCTCAAGGGTGGACTTATGAATGCCCATATGCAAAGATAGCATATTTTTTGGTGTGTTTCCAAGGTCGCAACCTCCCAAAATCTCCTCGGTTTTATGATGAATGCAAGTCACCAATCATGACTATTGATGCTCTCAATCCCTTCTTCAGATGAACACCCTTACCATCTATTAAACTCAAGATATCAAGAAAATGGGAGTTATAGTAACCTATGAGGAAGGTCCTTTCATAGAAAGCTAAGTCAAGGAGGCGCACAACCCTATTATAATATTTTGACAAAACAAAACTAAGCAGAGTCTTAGTGTATTAGGTAGCATAGACAATGTGCATGAATTGATATACCAACACCTTCAAGATATGTGGTCATGCATAATGCCATAATGTCTGGGTATGCACAAACAAATCAGTGAAGCAAAAAGGGGCTTAGAAATTTTAAACAAATCTTCCCCGATTTCTGCATCCTAACATCTCATCACAATAGATACTATTGATCTGGAAAGATTACTCTAGGATGACATAATTGGTACCGAGATAGGTAATGAGCAATGCATAAATCTCTTACCTCAAATTTACACACAAGAATCACAATAAAATAAAGGTGATAAGGTTGTACATGTCAGGAAAATCGACTTAAATAAATAATCACAATGATATTATGACAAATTGGCTTAAGAGGGGAAAAATGCAAAGCATGGGTCTAAATATCAATCCCAGATAGGCGTAAAACTGCTAATGGTATCATCACCCACAAATTTACCTCTTGTTCGACATGCACGAGCATTTCAAGCTCTAGTTCTAATCCTATTGCATATTGGATTTCCGCTACAAATTGAAGCGACTTATCAATAAATAAATTAAGTATTTTTTCCAAGTATTTACCCAGTTTATAACATACATACCTCATTTGGATTCGTCAATTGCCAATGTACTTAGAGGATAAGATAGATTCCATAGTTTCCAGATTATTTTTATGCAAATACAGCTCCTCACCTTTCCACATGGTCAGCATGATTTAGGCCATATCCAAGATGAAGATCCAAGCATCCAAGAAAAAAAATCACCAGGCATCTAAGCCCTTTTTTGAAGGTATGAAGGTTAGGTTGACGGCTTTGTGCCTTCCATATGATCATGAATGAAAAATGTTTCTTTTTTTTTAACATAGAAGCGTGTTTTCTTTTTGCTCCCTTCTACTAAACATAGTGTTTCCTCAGGTATGTAAAACACCTTGAAAAGAGGGCTATTCAATTACCATTCCTCCCACTTACAGGTTATTAATGTATAATTATTTTCTTTCAAACAATTACTTACCAATTCATTATAATCATTACAAATTTTAAAATTATTTCCCTCCATATCTCTCGTTAATATGCATTTCGCAATTAATGTATGATTTATATATGCACATTTTAATTAGTTGAAATTTTATTTAATTGAAAATTTAATCAATGCTCTCAACCACTATTTCATCTTCTTTAGACTCAATTTATTTAAACCTTTTAATTTAAAATAAAATTATAAACATATCCTAATGTTTTAAATCTTTATTAAATAATTAAGTTTATGCAAGAAGCACGATGTGACAATATCGAGAAATGTAACTAATGGATTTCCTATCATAGCATGAAAATTTATTCAAGAGGTGTTTAGATTGCATGGGATTCTTGAGAAAATCATTTCGGATAGGTATGCTCATGTGGCATCTAGATTTTGGAAAACCTTGTTCACATCACTTGGAACTAAGTTGAATGTAAGTTCAGCCTATCATCTAGAGATGGATGAAAAACTGAGAGAGTTAACCAAGTTCTTGAAGATCTACTAAGGATGTATTGCATGGATCAAAAATACAAGTGGGAAGATTACCTTCCATTAGTGGAATTTGCATACAATAATCCTTGTCATTCAACAATAAAGATGGTTCCATTTGAAGCATTGTATGGTAGAAAATGTTGAACTCCTATAAGCTGAGATAAGATAGAGGATAGGATAAGTCTTGGGACAGAGATGTTATCAAAAAATGGAGGAGAAAGTAGGAATTATTAAGAAAAGGCTAGTTGAAGCCAATGATAGACAGAAAAGCTACGTAGATGTTAATCAGGTACCCAAAAATTTTATATTACGGGAAAAGATGTTTTTAAGGGTTAAACCTCATAAGAGTTTCATTAGGTTTGGAAAGTCTTCCAAACTAGCTCCATGCTACACAGTTCCTTTCAAGGTTCTTGAGGAAATAAACCTATTTGCTTACTGAATTGCATTGCCATCAACTCTTGCCAGGATGCACAATGCCTTTCACGTCTCATACCTTAAAAAGTATATACTAGGGGATAACCATGTTATTTATTGGAATAATTTATAGGTGCAGGATCTAGGAGTGGTAACAATCGAGCCTCTCAAGGTCACGTAAGCTTCACTTGCATAAAATAGAGGTTCTACAATGCAAAGTATAGTGGGACCAGTATGTAGAAGATTCTACTACATGAGAAGACTATGCTAAGATTAAGAAAAAATTTCCACATGTCTTACATGCTTTTGAGAGTTCTTGAAAAACAATGTTGATATGTTTGTGCTTATAGTTTATATTTATATCTAATACTTAAAGTCATCGAGGATGATGATTCACAAGGGGGGAATATGTTACACCCCGCTTTGTTACTAATTTAATTTTACCTAGTCGGGTGAAAATGCTTGAAATGAGTGTATTTATGCTCTATGTGTTTTGGAATTATGAAGAATAAATGTTGATTCAATTTGATGTTATGAAATGATTCTAATTATGAAAATATATGATGCAAGTGAATGTATAGTTTTCAGCTAACTACTATTGTAAAGTGTAAAGTTGGTTGCAATAAAAGTGTCAAACCTCCTAATGAGAGGGCAAGTATCACTCAAGGAGAAGAACTTGGTCTAGTAACCTTTGATAAAAGACCTAAACTGAGCTTTCACACACACGCTTCTATTTTTGTCAAGTCAAGAAAATAGTTGGGAAATAGTAAGTTATCTTTAGTCTTGATTGCATTTATATTTGTGAATGTTCTTTCTTAGGAGTCTAAGTATTGAGTCTCTTTGATTTATGTGAGTTCTTCTTTGTGTGATTATATTTGTTCTACGGAATACATATGCATGTTTCAATGGAAAACTCATGTGCATGAGTAAATACATGCATAAGAATACGTAGATAGACATATCTATGCATGCTAATGTATGGATTACCCATATGGATAGGAATTTCATTTAGAAAAAGAGACATATGCATACATATATATACATACCATGTATATATGTTGGTCAATATGACTATGTATATATGTGCTTAAATATAAATTGTGATATATATGTACATATATTATATAAGAATATACATATATATACTAACCTACGAGTATGTATTAACGAAAAGGATATGTCCATACTAGTATGTTAATCTATATATAGGTGTATATATATACATATATACACACACTTACATTGATATGTGAATGTGTATTCGATTATCAAATAATGTGTTATATAAACTTGTGAATTAGGATATATACTAGCAATTGCACCCCAATGAGGTGCAATAGTTACGCCGATAGGCCAGCATACACTGGTATTGTATCATGTACATGTAGAAGCGGTGTATTTTTTCTTTGTGGCAATGAGATTTTGTGAGCTATAGGATTTGTCTTTAACGCCTGCATAATGAAAGCAACGGGGTGGTTAGGTGTTTAGATAAGGCATTGATGCAATAAAATTATAGCACTAGTTTTAAGCTTAGAAGTGTGAATTTTGTAATAGGTGCGTACCTTGATTTAGGAGAGATATCTTTCAAAAGAGAATGGTGGTTGAATGCGAAGATCATTTAATGATTGAACTCTAGATATGGTTGTAGGATTTGTCTTGAAGGCCTGCATAATGAAAGCAACAGGGTGGTTAGGTGTCTAGATAAGGCATTGATGCAATAAAATTGTAGGATTTTGTAATAGGTGTGTACCTTGATTTAGGAGAGACATAGTTGTTGTAAGCGGGCCTCCTCTCGTTTCCTATGATTGTGAATCGATTGGTTTGAATTTTGGAATATCTTTCAAAAGAGAATGGTGGTTGAATGTGAAGATCATTTAATGATCGAACTCTAGATATGGCTGTAAATGTTAGTCCTTGCCTATCTATTTTACCAATATCAATTGTTGCTTGTTGTAGTGTTAGGCCTTGAGCTTTGTGTATGGTAATAGCCCATGCCATTGTGAGAGGTATTTGCCTTCTATTGCCCAGGGAAATAGGTATTATTGGTATGCTCTTGGGGTCAAGCTCATTCCATGGTGGCCATTATAGGTGGCGAACCTTGTTACAACATACATGGGAACATCTGGCGGTTTGGAACCTGGACTGTAAATGATTTCAACAACTTCGCCAAGAGCTCCATTCACTAGTCCTACTTGTGTCCATATGTTGGATGTGAGCATTATGCGTTGCCCTTTACAAAGCAATACTTCTTTTTCAAGTTGTTCATCATTAGCTGCAGTATCCATTCTAGATCGAGTGCTTGTTGCAACACTGATTGCAATTGGATGATTCAATGATTTTAATATTCTTTTGTTGTGTAGTCTAACTAAATCATTTGTAGCAAACAAGTGCATTGAATTGTCAAACTCTTCTTTTTCTCTCGTTTTGAGCTGCTTGTCTATGCGTGTCATTAAAAGGTGCAATCTTCTTCTGTTGCTTCTGCACTACGTATGTTTTGCAATAGTTGATGAAATCTCTGTTGTGTTGAAGTCTCACCTTGTTGACGGAATACTGTTTGTAAGGTGACAACAGTTGTAAATTGGTTCCATAGTGCTTTTGAAGTTGAGTGGGATGTGTATAGAGGTTTGTCCATTACAGGTGGCAATTGGGCGAGGTCACTGATCAATATTATAGACACTCCACCAAAGTGTACATGTTGTCGGTGTGGGAAAGCCTCATGTAGTCTTGTGTCTATTTTCAGTAGCAACTTTGGACCTATGAAGCTCATCTCATCTATCAAAATGTATCTTATATGTTTCATATCTTCTTGAAATGTTGTTAATGTCTGTCCTTGTAGTGGGTTCATGTCTTTAATAGGGATCCACAGCATTGAATGTATAGTTGATGCATGAATGTCAAATGCAGCCACCCCTGTAGGAGCTAATGTGAGCAACTGGTTTTTTTGTTCTGGGCTCGTACTTGTGAGTGCTTTTCTTATGCAGGAAATCAAGTACGATTTTCTTGAATAACCATGTGTAATGGTTCTTTTGAGGGGCATTGACTATGGTCAATGATAATTGTGAGTGCTAGTTTTTGTTGCTCTGATAGTTTATAGTCTGGGACATCCAAGTTCCTTGCCATAGTCTCTTCTTGGCTACATGACTTTTTCATGGGTATGAACTGGGTGGCAATTTCATGAAGATCTTGGGGTATCACTAGTTGATCCCATTTATTGTTGCTATCAAAATCATGCCTACCAAGCATCTAAAGTTCATTTAGAATTACATTGTTTGAGGGACCCATTTGTGAAAAAAATTCCCATTCGTTAAGTTCTGGTGTATATGTTGTGGCCATCTCTGTATCGCTCTCATCTTCTTCTTTAGTGGTTACTTCCATTTCAACTGTGCGATTAGCATGCCATACATCATATTTGGTTGCGTACATTTGCTTCCAATTTGCAATTATTGTATCTTTTGTAAGCCCTAACTCACTTTCTATTCTTCGAAAATGTTTGTATAATAGTAGCTCGCTCTACCAAAAAGTTTCAAAGTTGTCTGAGTCCTCCTTTGGGATGTTGTAGAACTTTGGGAAAACATTAACAATCGCTTTTACCTCTCTCTCTTTCCATTTGCATCCTTTGCGCCTTGCAGAATAGGAGAAAGATCTTGTAGATTCAAGTAGTGTTATTGTTTCCATTTCCGATTAATGTAGGAATGCAGGTAGGTTGTATGCAGGTGGATTTCATCTATTTTTCTTGTTATTCATTGGAACACTTTCCAACCAACATTCAAAGACATGAATGGTCGAATACAAACAACAAGTGGTAATTTTTGAAGCATATGGCATGTTTCTTGGGCTCCTATATCACGCTCTGCAACAAGCTCTACCATGAATTTTTGAAATGCTGTGATAGCCAGGGCATTTGTTCTCTAGCATGCAGATATTCTTGTTAACATATCAGTATAAGACTCAGATGCTCTCTCTGCTTTTGACGCATACTTGGCAATGTATTTTAGTACAAGTGCTCATGAGATAACTAGTTGGCAATCTATGTTGGCTCTCCATATCAAAAGCATTTCTGGATTATGTATGTTTAGCCTATCATCATTTCTTGCAGGTTCATATTCTTTCTTCCCATTATCATCACATGATAAGGTAGATACAATCTGTTCTTTCCATGGAGCTTTGTATCGACACTATAGTTGTTTCCCCTTTTTGCATAAGCATGTTCCCTCTTTGCATTTTGTGTGCCTCTGGACACAATTGATTATCTCCTCATAGTCATGAGAGGGATCTATAGCCAATATCTGAGCTGTGTCTAGCATGCATGGGTCATCGTGTGGAGGATGGTAGACTGTGTTGTTTCTAAGTGAAGCAAGGCGAGGGTTCCAAGCACTTACATACTTGTCAAATAATTTCCTTGCCTGTTCAACTTCTGTGTTGTTCTCCCAATCAATTTTATCCATATCTAGTGCATTTTCGCGCCAGAGGAATCCATGCACATGTGCAGTGCCTCGATGTTGCCATTCATATCTATACCAATAATATTTTGCACCAAGAATTCTTTGGATGACCTCTTCACGAAATACTGTAAATCATTGGTGTAGATATAATGATGTGGTGTGGGGATTATTGATTACATTATCCAAGCGTTGTTTGTTTGTTTGCATTTCCACTATTGTGTCATTTGAGAGCAATCGTTGCAGGTCTGGCCACTTTGTGTCTGTTGCACTCAATGTGAAGAATAGAGTGGGAGACCCTATTTGGTTGATCATATTTGTTAGCTCATAATGACACTTGTTCCAATATGGTCTTGTGCCTCAAATTGAAGATCCAAAGTGCATGAGCTCTTCAGCTAATTGTGTGTCAGGGAGGTTTTTCAAGTGTGCACGAAGGTTTTCAATAGTTGTGGGGATGTTTTCTTCAGAATTTTTTTTAATGAAAACTGTTGCAAGCCCTTGGCCATGATGTCACAACATAAGATTGAGCATAAAATATTGAAACCTTGGATGCCTCCCAAACCTTTGGTCATGGAACCTCATCAAGTGCAGTGCATACTCGTGCATTCGGACTTCCCTAATTCGTGGTTGAATTTGTAGTGCAACCCCATTGGGGAAGAGTGTTGGAAATGCCATATCAAGCAAGCCTTCGATATTGTATTCATTTATTGGTGATGATTTCATCTCGGGCCAATGTATAGTGGTATTTGTGTTGTCCTCAAGGTCTAGTGCTTGCTTAATAATTTCTAGCTCACGACGTCTATTTGGCAACTTAGCCATAAATGATGATGTGTGTACTGTGCTCTCCTCAATTTCATCTTCATCAACGGTGTTCCCACTATTTGGCACCGCTGTACATTTGCTAGTAGCAATGGTGTGCAACATGGTTGAAATGTCTATGCAAACTTCAGGAATTTGAGCCAAGCCATCAACACTTATGGCAACATCATTATAGTATGGGTCATATTTCACTTTGTATTGCAATGCATCTCTAATGTGACATCTACTTACATAACAATCATAGAAATTCCCTGTACTGTGTAGCCTTCGAACTATGAGCACATCCAAGTCTTCTATCCTTCGAGGGAGAACTTTTGCAATGTTTTTGATATCTTGTGGGAAGCTAATTGTGTGACCGCTATATTTATACTGCCCTCCAAGAGCATGGGTTACTTGTAGCACTGGGTTCACTCTAGCAAATAGCATTTCCTCCACTTGGGTCAGTCTTTTCAGCACAACAGGTTGCTCTCTTGGGTCCATGTTGTTGAGTGAGGAGAATCGATGTATACCTCTCTCATTAAAACATCCTTTTCAAGTAGCATGAGTGTTTGATGAATGAAGAAGCATGCCTAGGTAGTTTTCCTTGCATATAATGCATGTTTTCCTATTGGAAAGTGCATCTATCTTTTTTCATAAGCTTTTCATTATTTTTATGAAGGTAGCAGTTTTGCTGAATGAATTTCGATCTTGTAAATCTTCTTGTGTCTGCATATGTTGACCTTGACATGTTTGTTTCTGTAAATTTTTAATGTGTTTCTTTGCTCTTATTTCCTCTCTATGATGAGCATAGTAATTGTGGTTTCTCTCAGAATCACGTACCCTTTGTGCTTCTCTTTGGTGGGGGTCGATTTGGCTAGATTGAAACTTTTTCATCCGCCTTCGGGTGGCGATCGCTTCTTTATGTTGAGCATAGTAATCCCGGTTTCTTTTTTGAGTTTATTATCTTCTAATCTCTAGTTGTTGGAAGCAAGCTTGGCTTGTTTCGGGGCAGTGGTCCGCCATCTATATTGTGGGAATATAAGGCTGAATTAGTAATAAGGGAAGCATAAACACACTTGAACAACTATGTGTGGCATCAACAAAATATATGTAAAGCGTACAATGGTAAAAGAACACATTTTGAATATTTATACATCCAAAAAAACACACACACACCCATACATATATATAATGGAGAATTATCCTAATTCAATGTTGTCGACACAATTCAATAAAATTGTAGGAAGGTATATTAAGGTAAAAGAACACAAATTCTTAGTTAAGCAACCCAATTAAATATATCTATCAAAAAAGGAAAAAAAAGGAAAAATTACATATTCAACTCATAGTTTTTAGAACTAATATCTCTTAAATTTTAGTTTTAAGATAGTTGTAGATTACATCATGTCAAAATAATTGGGTCCTACAATGGTAGAAGAAGTAGATTCCACATATATATAGAGATAAGAAAACACATATAGATTGCTACTTTTATTTTATTGAGATTTTACTATTATAGTTATACTTCAAACACACAATATTGAAGGGAACAAAAAAACCATCAAATATAATGCTATCTTATAGTAGAATATATTGATCCCATGGTTTTTCATTAAGGAAAAAGCAGGTTTTGAAGGGACCAAAAACCCTGTACAAACAAATTTTGAAAGGATATGGAACCTGGAACCAAAAATTTGTCCTAACATAAAGACCATGAGAGCTTAGAAAACCATGGGTAAAAGAGGCATTGAAAGCCAACGAACCACAACTAGAAAGAAAGTTGCAAGGAAAACAACTTGCAAGCAGCCAAAAACCAGACCCCAAACCAAAATAATCAAGATTTAGATTTAGAGCTACTCTTGTGGGAGCGGAGAGTCATGTCAAAAGAAGGCTTAAAAGATTTAGCTTCCTTGCCCTTTACAGAAATGCAATCCTCTTCCACTTGTGCTACGCTGGCAACATGGTAATCTTGCACAACATAAGCAAGCCCACCATTTGAGACACCTGGAGAGGATGCCCCTACACCCTGTGATTCCAAATCAATGACCATAGAAAGACTCCTATGTTGCTCAGATTTCTTCTCAACCGTATAATGTTGTTGGTCATTCTTGTCACTACACATTTCTTTGATATTAGAAAGTAAGATATTGCTCTCTGTAGTGAAGTCAACCTGCTCAACCTTTGTAATAGTTGCCTTCAAACATTCTTCATTATTGTATGTTTCATTTCTACATGTCAAAGTAAACAAGTTTTTTTTGTTCAACGCGTCTCTTATTACCTGCTGAGTATCCCTTTCTATTTCATCCTCAAACTGTAGAGAGTATAGCTTCTCCGTAGACATTTGCATGAGTTCTATTATTGCTTCATCGAATGCAACTGCCCATAGCATATTTGTGTGGTCTTTCAACTTTATTTGTAGTATGTACCTATAATTACAAGAGGTACATGCTATGTGACACTTTGAGCAAAACCACTTGTCATCTTCAGTTTGCACCAATCTTTTCTTGCATTGTTGTCCCCCTGTTACATTAGGGCATGCTGGATAGAAAAATGATTCAGATTTGATGAACAACAATGTTGCATTTATTGTACATTGGAGATGATGCACTCTATGCAGCATTTGTTCTTGAACATCCCTAATTGTTATTCTTGTGGCAGGCATGGATGGATTGCTTAACTTTGTTGAAGGTGATAGAATATTAGCCCCAATTCGTTCAAACCAAGTTTGTATTTGTTCTTTCTCTTGGATGTCAAGGTCTATAAATAAATTTGTATTGCTTGATGTGCTCAAGACCTTTCCGTTGTAATCGCAGACTCGCCCATTTTTAATAGTGAGAATAGTAGTTTCTTGTAAGTGATACTTTTGTTGAAGACAAGCACCTTCCTTCTCTGCTATTGTGCCCCATAGAGTGATATCTATTATTGCTTTGGACATGTCCAACAAGGATATTATGCACCTTAGGACCTCTATCCCATCTCTTCTCCTAATTGTCAAGCTTGGATTGACACAAGTGACAACTCCAATAACATCAACAGTTGAATTGTTACTCTTCTTTGCAAGTTCACTGATAGGTGTAAAGGAGAATAAGTGTTTTGGAATAGAATGGTCATCTTCACAAAGAGTGAACTTTGACTCTATTGACAAGGAAATTTCTAGGCCACTATTTAACTTTTTGTAAAGCTTATTAGCAGTCTTTACTGCACCACCAGATAACATATAGGTTTTTCCAATAGTAATATTTCTATAATGAAGATCAACAACTTCATTGAAACAAGTCACACGTGTTTCAACCCCTTCTATGTCAATGATGTCGAAGGTGAAAAGTTGACCTGTACCTTTTTGGGTATTGTACTGGTGAATATCCTTTTTGGCAGTCACACGACCTTTGACAGTCCATCTTGGTTGAAAAGGGTTCAAACTTTTAATAGGCATAATTGTGACTGGTGCTTCCATTCCACCCCTATAAGGATTCACACCAAATAATCTTCTTGTAGGATTCGATACTCTAGTAGTGCTAATTGTCTCAGGTTTCACATGTGGATCTGAGGAATTTCCCATTACCTATTCTATATGGTGCTCTTGTTCCATATAAAGTGAAGTAGGTTCACTGATTATATCCTGGTTTGTAGAAACAATCTCAAGGTTCACAATGACAATCCACCTATACATGTGCAACACAAGAATAAGAATTAGCAATATAAGGAACAAGCTAAAAATATCATAATATTTTCTTTTCAAAAATTGAGAATTCCTTTACTCACCGAGACCCACTTGATTTGGGACAATTATATTTTGTCAACTGTATTATCGTTCCAACTGAAATTTCACCTGAGGCTATGTAATGATTGTATTTTTGTGGTAACGATGCTTTTAGTTTGTAGGCCCCATCAGATATTTCTACCTTGTAGCGATTGTTGCGTTCATGGCCATGTGTAAAGTTGGAAATAGATAAAATCTGCACATTAGGTTCATACCCTTGATTCCCATCATGGATAAGTTTAATTGCATTTGTGCTTAATATTGTAGCCATGGTCTATGGAAGTTGACTATCCCTGCAAAATTATATCATGTGTAAGATAGTGGTTGAATAGGATTGGCATATGTTTTTTTTTAGAAAACGTATACCTCAACATATTGTTGAGAGAATTTTTATAATGATGTTTAAATATATCATCATTTTTAGCAACATTGCAATATACATTTGTTAGACTTAAGGTTATAGTTCAAAATAATATTGAAAATAAGGGGACAGAAGTATTACAATAAGTGCTATTCATTAAAAGTAGAACTATATAGATCAATATGTACAATGGCATTACAATATAAACATAATATATAACAACTAAGATTTGGAATATAAGGTCAACCACTAAATCCATTTCACTCTACATATAGCTATTTTGACATCTTTCGACATCACAAAAAAGTAACTTCCAAGAAGTTATTTGAACTCCCACTAAATCCATTTTGCTCTACATATAACTATTTTGGCTTCTTCACTTGGATTGACAAGAGCATCTAATTTGTATCATGTTGGTAATCTCAATCAACAATCGCAAAAAATTAGCTAACTTCCAAGAAGTTAGTTGAACTTCTTCGAGCATATATTAGTCAATAGAGCTTGGAATTCATGCTTTAGTTCAAATGCATTGGCCACTCCATAATATTCACAGTATTTTAATTCATGGAGGAAACCATAATATAGCTCAAGAGCTTCATAGGTCGCATGAAATTTTTGGACAACTTCTTGCACCAATTCAACTTCATGATCTTGCACATTGCATACATCTTGGCTTGTTTGCATAGCTTCTTCAAAAAATTCACGGTAACTTGTCAAGATATTGTTTGAAAAATCTTCAACATTGTTGTGAGGAAAACCCAACCAATCTACAGACGTTGAATCAGTTGTTGATAGAGGTAACTCATGGGTTTGTGATGAGGGTGTGTTGGACTCAAAATCACTGCTTGAAACAGTAATGACATCTTGAGGTGCTAGTGCATTAGCCATATCCTGAAAGTATAATTCAAAATAGCAACAATAATATTAAAAATATTATTCAATAAGACCCAAACTACAAGCATATTATACACATCATTACACCCTATTTTATTTCCATAATCGACCCTATGAGATAGTGTGTAAGGATCCATGATATAGCAAATAAAGCTTACATTGCCAACAGCAAAAGTTGTTGAATCTAATTCAAAGTTGTCAAATCTAATTCAACTATTATTTTATTATGTTAATTATTATTAGTAATTTCCTACACATTTTAAGGAATAAGAATTACGAAGATATTTTGATTTAGAAAAGTCTAAAGATTATTATATAATTTCAATTGTTTGTTGAAAAATAATATATTCTAGAAAGATTTTTTTATATAATTTTTTGTCACTTTAAATCCATATTATTGATATATAATATCATGCTAATTTAAGTATTTTCACATACTGACTAACCCGTAAGCTAAATAATATATATAATATTTAATTATATTTATTTAATTTTAATCTTTATTAACTGTTAAATCAATTCCACATTATATCTAATAAATGAAATCTTTATGGTAAAAATAGTAGATCTTATCCTTGGATAACACTCAATATATGCTTTGTTCGCGTGGAAGGAAAGGTCACAACAAATTTCCTTAGTCCATTCACACAGAACAAGGATGCAAAAGGTGCATTGAGAATAAGGATGTATAAATATTAATATAACAAAATATTATGAAAGTATTTTTAATCCTCATTACTCAAAGATCTCTTTGGTAGATGTAAATGAATTAGGTTTTAGCTTTAAATATAGTACCCTAACCTATAAGTTAATTATTTTCATGTTTCAATTGACTCATAATGGTTAGTTATAATGAATCAACAAGATCCCAATTTTCAATTTATGTTTGAAAAGTATTTAGATCACTTCCATACTTCTGGAACTAATCTAGGTAAAGGGATTGATGAAATAAAAGTCAAAATCAATTTATTGGGTTGTGTCATATGAGATCATGCTAACTTCATAATTGAATAAAATATAACTTAGTCAAATTTAGCCCAAAACTAAATGGGACAAATACAAAGAATCAACTTTCAACATTATAATTTTACAAATAGTAGCAAATTCTTTAAAATTGATGATATTAAAAAACATATGTATGAGCCTTAATATTTTAAAATTTTGGAGAGAATCAACTTTCAACATTATAATTTTACAAATAGTAGCTAATTCTTTAAAATTGATGATATTAAAAACCATATGTATGAGCCTTAATATTTTAAAATTTTGGAGAAATAAATTTCATGTAATATTGAAAACAAAAATTTCAAAATTCATTAAAATGTCTTCTAAAAGAATTAAATTCCTAAATAAATCTTATTTGGATCTTAGTTTTTTAATTATTATTTGCATTTATCATTCTTCAACATCTTTAAGATGAAACATTCAATGTTCTAATTCAATTATGGAATATAGAGGAACAATTCTACATAATGTCAAATTGGTTCTTAATTCAAAATTTTATAACTCAAATTATTGGCTCATACTCTTTCCTTTAGACCATTGAGGTATCGATTAATATATTTTTGTGTGATTATTGATCGTGTCTTGATATTCATATTCATTTAGACATTAATTTATATCTTAGATCATTTAAACATACCAAGAAATTAAATTACTTCCATCTATGTTTGTATTTGGAACATTAAAAAGACTTATTGACTGCTCAAAAAAATTCATATCTTAAAATCAATTTCTTCTTTCTCTTGTTGATTCAATAATGTTTTATTGTTCTATCTCAACACTATTTTGCTAACATTCTGACATATCAATATTATTTATCTCTTCTAGAAAATCAACATAACAAAAATCTGGAAGATGAAATGACCTTCCTTTAAAATGAGAGATATATAGTGATTTAAGCCTTGTTTACCTTAAGCTTATACAATTTGTAGTTTTTAATAGAGTTATTTTATCAAACAAAGATACATAAATTTTACTCTTATCATTGCATTTATTTATATTTTCCTTTAGATTTGTGTCTATTTGCAATTCTTCCAAATATTCTTAAAGTTTTAACCAATGGTTTCCTACTTGGTATGGATGCTTCTTCTAAGAGTTTTTTTTTAAATTAAACTTCAATTGATCAAATAAACTATTATATGAAGTGCTTCCCCCATAATCTATCTTCAATATTATAAGCCTTGAACATTAATTTAAATTTTCCTTAAATTTTCATAATTCATTCTTTCAACTACTTCATTTTGCTATGGAGTATATAGAGCTAAGAGTTGTCTCCTCTTTTGTTGGAAAAAATGACAATTTTCTAATGTATATACTCTCCCTATTATATGATCTTAGAATTTATATTTTTTATCACATTCATTCATAATTTAATGTATAAACTCTTATAGATATTTCAATACATCTATTAACATATTTTAGATAGAAATATGCACAATATCTATGCTATTATAGTTAAATGTAATGTATGCAAAATGTGGAAGCATAGGTAAGGCATGCATTTTGTTTAACAGAATGCCTCAAAGAGATGTCATCTCATGGAATGCAATAGTTGTTGGATACACACAAAATGGATTTGTTGAAAAGGCTTTAGAAACTTTCAAGCAAATGCAATTGGTAGGTGTAAAGCCAGATTCCACAACCTTTGCTAGTATCCTTCCTACTTGTGGCAAAATGGGCGCTCTAGAACAGGGTATGGACATCCATCGAAGTATAATGGAAGGTTGTTGTAACTCGGATATTAGAGTTGGAAATGCTCTGGTAGACATGTACGCAAAGTGTGGAAGCATAGACAAGGCGTGTGAACTGTTTGACAGAATGCCTCGAACAGATGTCATCTCATGGAATGCAATGATTGCAGTGCAGGATATGCACAAAATTGGTTTTGAAAGGATGCTCTCAATATCTTTGAATTAATGAAACATTCTAGAGCGTATCCTGACACTGCAAGCTTTGCTTGTGTTCTATGTGCATGCAGCCATGTGGGCTTAGTGGATGAGGGTTGTACGTACTTCAATCACGTGGGTAACCCTTATTGCATTACACCTACGATTGATCATTATGTGTGCATGGTTGACCACCTTGCTCTTGCTCGCTATCTCGAGGACACCCTAAAATTTTACATTAAGATGCTAGTTAAACCTGTGGTGGTTGTGTGGCTGTGTTTTCTTGGTGCATGTAGATCACATATGAATATAGGATTAGGCATATATACAGCAACGCTGCTTTTTGATTTGGATCCTAAAAGTACTGCGGATCACATATGAATATAAGATTAGGCATATATACAGCAACATTGCTTTTTTATTTTTATCCTAAAAGTACTACGACTCATGCTCTTCTCTCAAACATCTCTGTAGAAGTGGGCAGGTGGGGTGAGGTTTACTCATAACTGATAGAACATAAGAAACAAACGAAATGCAGTAGAAACCCAGATTAGATGAATCATTAGGAAACCTAGTAGATGAATAACCACCTAAGAAACAAACGCAAGTAAAAATAATTGAGCAAGGAAACGAATTTTAGACAAAAGATGAAAACTAAAACCCATTTCAATAGAAAATAAAATTGGGCCATGGTCAAAACTTACTTGAAGCAGTTTGATTATATTGCTTGTTCCATACACTCTCTGCGCACCATTGTGAACTTGTTGGGATTATTTAAGCTTAGCTATTATTTATTGGAGACCACATACGGAGACTCCAAGAAATGGTGGAAATTAATGCAAACACAATCGACCCATACCTATTATAGTTGTCGGACGAGTACCACGTCATCGCCATGTCTTCATCGACCTACGTAGGACTGAAATCTAATGTAATGTGAATTAATTGTGAAATTTGATCTCAGATTTTCCAACGCCGTGAGAAGATTTGATATTAATTGTCATTAATTTTTATGTTTTGGCTCTCCTTTACTGAGGATATACGTTGAACTTGGCAGTTATGGGAAATGACAAGCATTTTCTTACAGATGCGACTGGTGTACCACTCCCTTAGGCCTCTGACTGGTGTAAATGTCAGGCTTTTAAGATGCAACGACTATCAACTTGCAGCCATATCGCCTCGAGTAATTTCTAAAGCATTTCTAAAGCAAATACGAAGACACATGGCAAAAAAAACATACATTGACAGGAGGAAGAATTTAAGGCATTAAATGGAAACAATTTGCCTCAGAAATAATTTTCCTCGGTTTCATTACCTGCGCGGTCCTAGTGAAATACAACATTAAATTTTACGATTTAATTTACCCTGCCGTAAAGTTCTTGGGGTTCCCGCCGGCGTCAGACTGCTGGAAATGCCGGTGGGGTTCCCCCACGTAAATAGCCTATCGGCTAATAATATAAATATATATTTATATAAACATATTAGAGTGTAGGAAAAAGTATCCCTTTTTCACACTTAATTTGGAATTGATTAAATGAACTTAATTATGCCTTAATTTATTATTCTAATATATATTTTACATATTCACATTATTTTTAGGACCTTATTAATTAAAATGAACTTAATTGTGCCTTATTTGTGGTGTTGTAAGGTGTACCTTTACACTTTCACACGAATCTGGGGATTTATTAATTAATTGAACTGAATTTCCCTTAATTGGCTCCTTAATTCAAATCCAACCCTAATTAATTACAAATTCTGAAGGGTAAAACCTAACATTCATTAATGCCATAACATAATTTTTAACATTGAGCAATGTGTGTCCTTGGTAAGTGACCTAGGACCCATTCACCATAGGGTGAATGGGTCCTCACTTGCACCTAGGACCTAAATTCTTATTATGTTTTTGGTGGTATTTCAATGATTTCAAATTCATATTCACATGTTGGCTTCTGATATTTCAATTTTGAGAATTAATGTTAAGATATGTATAAATAAGATGTCATTTCACTATGTTTCATCCTAATATCCTGGAGTTTTTATGCAAGCATTCCTAGAGAAATTTTATGATCAAGAGAGCACTCAAGAGCATTTTCAAGGCATTCAAGAGCATAATTATTGAAGATTATTGTAGCAATCAAGATTTCATTCTTGTTATACCCCTCCGTTTTGCCTTCTGGTTGGACAGTGTGTCCTTGTGCGGGTATGTTTCTTTGATGTGTTATGGTTATTCAGATGCCTTGTTTGTGTGCTTTTTGTTAGTACCTTGACTATGGTACTCGACTTTTATTTGATCGCTACCTATAAAGCAACGCTAATATTATCTTTTGATGTGATGGTATCTTAATATGATGTTATCTTTATGTCATGTTTTGAATTAACATAAATGAATATTTGAATTAATGATGTTTATGCTTTGGATTATAATAGTATGTTAAATTTGTCAGTTAATACCATTGTATTGGTGAAGAGGACGGTATTGCATCACTCGCTTGCGAGCACCCTGCGATTCCATGATTTCCTCTTCACGGTGTGTATTTTATGTTGTTTATATTTTATGTTGTTATTTACTTAATTTTTAGGTTGACAGGTACAGGACATCGACTCCACCTGGTTTCATAGGTTGGAGCATGTTCAATGCCCAACGGTATTCGATTGGGAGATAGTAGCTAGGTTTTCTATGCCAAGTCGTCACCCTAGTCCTAGTATGTCGTCAGGTGTTTGTCGGGTTGTGTTGCTTTGAATATTGTTCCCTCTCTTCGTTATTTAATTTCAAGTTAGAAAAAGGTAATTAAATGGGTTTTTGTATTTAAGTTATTGATTAAATTAATTTGGTTTTTATGTTGGAAGATGTCATTTAATTAATTAATTAATTTAATTTAATTAATAAAATGAGTTAATCTTGGATTAGCTTCATTTTATTGAATTAATTAAATTAATTGAATTGAATTGAGTTACTTGTTTGAATTGATTGATATTTTAATTGGAAATTGGAATTAAAATTGAAAATAAAAGAAAATGATTTAAATTGCATTTTTAGAAGTTTGAATTCAAAAATTGGAAAAATGAGATATTTTCTATTTTTGTTTTCTGAAATTGATGAGGGTGGTTGCACTGATATTTTCGAGATATTTTTGGAATTTCATTATTATTGAATTTCTCTTCACAATTTTGGATCATGAAAGTTTTGGAAAATTGGAAATAGAAAGAGGTGGAATTGTTGGTTTTGTGGGTTTCTGGATTGAAGTTGTGAAAATTGATGATCTGAAGAGGGAATCCAAGCAAGGAGTTGGGCACCATCTGGGTCTTCTCCAATTCTTGCATACCAGGTTTATGTTATTTAAATTATTTATTGAAATTGGAAAGGTTCATGTTTTGGATTTGTTGTTTGCAAAATTCATTGTTTGAAAACTCAAATGAATTAGGTTTAAAAAAAAAACCCATGTTGAAATCTTAGTTTGTTTGCAAAAATCCCTTCTTTGGAAAAATATTTCTTCAAGAAAAAACTTTGTGCTCTTGGCTACAAATAATTGTTTTGAAAATTATTTTCTCAATTTCAATTGCAAATCTAAAAAATGAGGTAATTGAATGTATATATATATATATATATATATATATATATATATATATATATATATATATATATATATATATATATATATATATATATATATATATATATATATCATACATATATATTATATATATTTATTTTTTGGTTTTTGTGGGGGATTATGATGTTGAAATAATTTTATTTTTTAAAATACCCCTATGTGCTCGGATTCCAAAATCCACAGGGATTTGGGTGTTTGTTTTCATTTATTTAAAAATAAATAAAAATAAAAACTGCTTTCGGGAGGGAAGCACTGGTGGCTCACCCCCACCACGCCCCCCATGGGAGGCATGTGGGGAGAGCCGCACCCAGCACAGCCCCCTGGCCGCCACTATGGAAACACAACAGCCGCCCACTGTGGGTTCGGCTGTGTTTACACAGTCGCACCCACAGTGAGGGGTCGGCTGTGTTTACACAGCTGGCCGCCCAGCTAGCCACCACCGCCTCCTCTAAGACGCCGAACCCTATGCGATTCGTGCAGCCAAGGAAACCGTGACCAACACCCAACCAAAACCTTCGCCTCTTGCTTTGCACGTAGCCTGAGACCTGCGGTTCAACCCTAAGGGTTGGCACGCGGTTCGAGGCTAGTCAACTTTGGTGAAAATAAAAATATTATTTATTATTATAATTTGTCGCATAATATTTCAGATATATATTAATATATAATATTATATTATAATATTAATGTGTTAATATATGTTATGATTTTATAACATGTATTAATAACTAATATTGTATTATATATATATTTGTTTTGTTTTTTTAAAATGTATATAGGTATTAAATTAAGTTTTTCATAAAAGCATGATTTTAGTCAAATCGAGCAAATTAAAAACGTGATGATTTTAATTAAATTATTCTTTCCTTTAAAATGTATTCTTATAGGGGAGTTAGTTTTGGATATTAAACAATGCGTTTTCAAGTCAAGTTAATTCTAAATGACTACATTGAAACGAGGAACACAATATTTATTTTAAAGCAACGTAATTGTTTTATATGCTGAACTGGTTAATTTTCATTATTTAAATGCAAGTAGGGAAATTAAGCAATTAGTATTAATTTCTCCCTTATTTGAAAAGACATGTTTAAATTCAGTTTATTTAATGCGATGAATTACTGAACGTTAATGAAGAAATGGATTTAGTGAATCCAAAGAAGAATTGAATTCTTACTCATCTTGATTGTGAACTGTTTTCGTTTTCATTTGGGGGAAACTGAGTTATAGAGTTTAATAATTCTTCCTGATGTGGGTTGTCGTGTCAAGTTTGACAACTTATTGTGAGTTCCTTGGGTAGTGCATGGTGTCTCATCAATGTTTTACCCGATTTCCACAAACAGGGACGTTTTGTGTCTCCTAAGAAAGGAGTGGATTATGGGATCTGCATCTCCTTGTAAGGAGTGACCTTGTTATGTGATTTGTTGCCTCTAGTGTTGGAGTGAGTTTCATTTTGTGTCGCCTCCTGAGAAAGGCGTGGTCGTGATATCTTGTTTGTTGCAATTTGTACCCTTGGTGTTTGGTTGGTGTGTGTGTTGTCAAGTAGAGGAGTGGCTTCCGTAGGGGCCAGAGCCCGGAAGAGGTAAGATTGGATAACTTTCAGAAGTGGTTTAATCAAGTGATAACTAAAACAATACTTAGAAGATTAGGACTAACTTCTCACTAATCAAGATAATTATACCTCACTCATGGACCCAAGTGCTCGGTTAGGCTTGGGATGGGTGGGAAGGCCGGGAATGGCAAGGTCATCTATCTTGTCTATACGAAAGGTATTTGATTCCATATTAGTAAGTATGAGGGTCGAGGATCATTTTGAGGCCACCATATTGACGATCTGTAGTGGGTAACTCATGACGAGTTGTGCGATGATACTCTATCTAGGACAACAATTGGTTTTTTTTTTCACATTAGTAAGTATGAGAGTCGGGGATCGGTTGAGGCCACCATCTTGACGATCCGCGGTGGGTAACTTATGATGAACTGTTGTGACCTTAGTTGGTATTTGATTATTATGTATATGGTTCTCTTATCATACTTGATCTGCTTTATATATGGAAGCAATGTGACCATGTTAGAGTTGTACTTATGTGGTACTAGAGTTGTACTTGAGTTGTACTCATGATGTACTTGAGTTGTACTTGTGAGGTACATGTGATTGGTTGGGTCTGTTGGGTTCAGTTATGATTTAGCCTGTGTCTAGAGGTGTTGGTCTTGGCTAGGATTCCTTGTTACTATCTCCTAGCATGGGGGGTGGGCCTTTGGGTTCCACTTGGTTGGGTGGCATGCACCTAAATCCGTTGGGATTTCTTCATGTTTGTGTGGATGAGACTTCTAGTTGGAGAGCTCGTTGGATTCAGTTTCAGTGGTTCTTGTGTTTTATTACCCCTCAGTTGTTATCGAGGTGGAAGTTGTAATTGTAATTATGTTTATTGGACTTACCTCATTCGGGATGAGAGATGTAATCTTATTATTTAATTTGGATAAATTGAATTGGAAGTTATCTCTTATGCTTGTTGTAATTTATCTTATTTGGAATGTATGTGTTTAATTTATTTAGTAATTAAATGACATGGTTTAATTCATGTTTTTTGTTGAGGTTCTATATAACCTCTATCTCATAACCTTAGAGGTTGTTGGCATTAGTTAGTGAACTTGCTTATTATTTGTTCTTGAAAAAAAAAAAATAGTTTGTTTAAGTAGTTAATTGCAACTTCCTCTAGGGTTGTGTGGCAGGGTGTTACAATTGTCATGTCAAAGATTTATTACATCATGCATGTTGTTTGAGTTAATATGGTGATGTAGAGTTCAATATCTATTAAATAATTCAGGGACATCATTTCAAATCGAGTTTCATGATCAGGATCCACATCTATTGAAGCTAATTCATGCTAGTTGTAGATTTTCATTCTAAGGTTCAAACAATAGTTTGGTGAGTTGTGACATTATTTTTCCATTCATCATTCCTTCATGCTATTTTATTTCATCTCAAGGTTTAATTACCAAAACGGGGTTTGACCAAGGAAAACCCCCATTCACCTAAAAAACAACATTTTTCTCTCTTTGATGTGTGATTGCAGATTTTAGGTGGAAGACCCTTTGAAGAGAAAAATTGAAGAAAGTTGCAAATTTTTCAAAGTTACAAGAAAAATTTTCATTTCACATAGAATCTTCTACAAAATTTACCTTTGTTTTCATCACAATGAGAATTGGGAATCTGGGAGTGTAGACATAATAGAAGAGAACCCAGAAAGGATTTTTGTAGAGCCCTAGCTAGGGCACATTCACCATAGGGATAATGAGTCCTCAATGAGCTTCAAAAAGTGACTTTTGGTGAAAGGTACACATCATTCTCCCCTTTCCAAATATACTTTTAACTATTGTTTCCATTAGTTTTGAATACAGTCTTTCATTTACATTTTATAGCTTGCATTTTGGAGCTATTTGATGATTGTAATCTTTCTCCCCAAAGTGCTATTTGACTCATACCCTCGTCCTTGCATAGAGAGGAAATATTTTGATTCATACCTTGATTTGAATCACCTTTTTGGTTGTTATTCATCTCAATTCTCACTTTTTGGATCTCATTTCCTTCAATGAAATTAGAGAAATAGGTCCCTAAGTGGTTCATCAATCCTATTTTGGTAACCCACACACCCTATTTTTCATTATTTCACATATATACATATAATCATATATACATACATATATATATATATACATGTATATTATATATATAATCATTATATATGATAATGATAACGCTAGATTATTTGACCAACGTATAGTGTTTTAAACATAGATTATGCTATATATACTACGCGTAACATAATATTTAAGAGAAATATGTTAAGATAAAGAAATGTATACATTATAAGTGAATGCTTAAAACATTAAAAGTGATGTATAATGTATTATGGACAACACTAAATGTAAGTGCTAAGTTATCAATACTTTCCAACGTGTAAAATTGGCTGCCAAGACTTTGTCAAAGCAAAAAAATAGTGAATGAACATGCACAAGAAGGTGTCAACTAAGCCAAATGGAAAACATCAACCCATGTAATATTGCATGAGTGGTATAGTGTTGCACCAGCTGAAAAAGGCATGAATCGAATAGAACTATATTCCTCAATATGAATTTCTAGAATGTGAAGCATTTGAAAATAAGTGGAAATGGTCATAAGTGTAGTTGTCTATGTAAGATGACCTATAGAAAACATATACCTTGCATTTCTGAATATCTTTCTTGTTGTGCATTTGTGTAGTGTGACTCATTCATTTTTGTTGCATATGTGTTTTTTGTGCAAAAAATTTAGTTGCCACTTTTTCTCTTAATTGCTAAGTCGAACCTACTAATTTGAGAAGTGTCAATCTTAATGCCCTGTTTCTAGCCTTTTTCTACTGATCTTTGTGTATAAATAGAGGTTCTCTCAACCACAATAGGGATGCCTATTTTATTTATTCAAGTTGTGTTTTTTTGAGTGATTTTAATCTAAATTATGAGCTATGTGAGATTAGAGAGTTGTGCAAGATATTTGAGAGGGAGATTTTGGAGGAAAGTGAGAAGTATTATTTGGGGAATTTGCATACTAAATTGAAAGAAGGTTGAGATAGGAATCCAGTTCGATTAATTGGAGCATAGCATAAATGTGCATACTGATTTCTTCTCCTTTATTGTTTATGTTTGGAATTTGAATTAGAGGATTACATCATCTTTAGTTAGGGAAATATTTCTATAATCTTAAGTGAAATAGAAAGATTTATTGTTGTACTTAGTAGAAATATATACATTTCTTGAAGTGTTTGTACATATTCCATTTTAAGGAATGGGTGGATTTAGAGGGAATAAATACTATATTGGAGATATAGCTATCATAGCTAATGTTTAAACTAGTTGTGTCTTAAATTTGCTATGATTTACTTAGTAGATGACTTAGATAAACATAGAGGTAATAGGTTATTCATGGGGTTAATATAATCCAATGAACGGCATAACCTATGCATAGATTATTAATGGTCACTATAAATCGAGCTAGGAAGGTAGGTGAAATATATGACATCCACTCGAAGTAATGGGTGATGAATACTTTGGCAAGATTAGTGTAAGTTGCTACTGTTTACATTGTTAGTCACTATGATCTAGATTTACATACCAAGTTGGGGTATGTCATAAATGTAGGTTGTAGACACTATGTGACAAATCTAGATATGTAGGACATAACACCAAGCTTAGAAAAGGTCATTATTTATTATGAGGTTACCAAACCAATCTCTTCATTGAAGGGTAGGGCCATCTATTAGTTTGATATATGTGTGGGGGACCGCAGTTAGTCCAAGGTTGGTGGAAAATCACTTGAGTGATACTTCTCCTCATCAGTAGGCAACCAAGATTAGAAAGGAGGATTTCTAGGACTATTCGTACTTCCTTTTCCAGTAAGCTCTGCAGAGCCTTGTCTATGTATTTTTTATCCATTATGATGGAAAGATTGTAAAAGTGAAATGATATCATGTTACCATGTACTATGTAATCATTACTTTGGAAAGTTGTAATACTTTTATTTAGTGCAATGGAAAATTTGAAAAAGATATTATTTAAAATGTGCATGCTATCTTTATAGTTTGGAAAGAAATTTTATTGCTCATAATGGTTAGATGCTTAAGATATTTACTCGAGGTTAAAACTTGGGAAAGTTATTGTGTAGAATAATGGGAATGTTACACAAGATGATTCATAGTATTGTTGAATTGAGCTATGAAATCTCTTATTGGTTGGTGTATATATTTCTTTGACTAGGTGATCTTAGACAAAACAGTATGTTCATCCTTTGCACTCCTAAAACTATCTTCAAATTTCATTCTCATGACGGCCCAGGAATTAATGGACACATTAGGAAAATGGTAAAACCATTCAACAATGAAATTCGCTAATGACTCCACAAAAAGTCTCACTGCCACATCTTCACATTGAACTCCAAGAACACTACATGTGGTGAAGAAGGCATTCAAATATTCATCAGGGGTAACCTTTCCATCACCCTTGAAATTAGGGAGATTATTTCTAGATCCCTTTGAGAGATCATTTAACTAAGCACCAAGGGACAAGGGGCCTATCGATTCTTCCCAAGGTACTGGTTGAGCCATTCTTTGGTTAAGATGGGAAGTTATAGGATTAGGGGTTCCATGTAAGACAAGAGTTTGGAAAGTAACAAGTGGATCAGTAGATAGGGTATTTTTTCTTGGGTAGGTGAAGATGGCCCGCTCCTTGATAGGATCCTCCTTCTTGGTCTTAAAACTTCATCAAAATCTCCTCTCTTCATAGCCTCATAAATGGGATTGAAGAGACCCTTCTTCCTACCACTTTTGGTATAAGGCTTGAAATCTAGTGTGATAGAAAATCTCTAGATCAAGGTATTGAATATGCTCCAACTCCCTAGAAAACTCATCAAAAATCTATTTGTGAACAAATTTGTCCTTCTCATAATTGAATAAAAATGAATCTATAATTCCCAAGAAGGACTAATCAATTCACAAAATTTGGAGAGATTATCATTGCATTAGTAATCTTCCTCTGAATTTTGATTGAGGTACAACTCCCTCTTCTAATATAATTTTGAATTTTTGAAAATATATGAATTCGGGGGTATTCTTTTGACTAAAAAGAAGGAAAGGAAAACTAATGCCTATTCATAACCATGAGATATATGCAGAGAGAATGCTTAAAATTAAAATACTATGTTGAATGAAATGGATTGGAAAACACTTAATATCCTGGATCATAGACTAGACTACCAATGCTTACTGACTTGACTCTGTACAATATTAATCACTTACTACAAATAAATGAAGTAAATGACATTGAAAAACACATCCTCAAAGGGAAGGAATATCCATATACCTATCAACTCTCATAGACTCATTCGCAAAAATTATCATATAACACAATTTACTACACACAAAAAATAAAAATTCACAAAAAATGAATAAGTTTTGTAAAACTTGATCTTTTATTATGATAGATTCTCACTCATGCATCATAGTGCAAGGGGGATCAAAATTTAAGACCCTTGCAACATCAAAATAAACATATTTATAGTCTTAGAATGTAATTGTCACTAGAATATTGCAAAATAACTAAAAATAATTGATTCTAAAAAGAATCAAAATAATCAAGTTCACAAACATTTAATATCGTGGCTCATAGACAAGACTACCAATGTGTGTTGACTTGACTCAGTACAATATTATTCACTTATTGCAAATAAATGAATTAAACACCACTGAACAACACATCCTCAAAGGGAACGAATATCCAAATACTTGTCAAATATCACAGAATCATTCACAAACATTAGCATATAACACAATTTACTACACACAAACAATAAACATTCACAAAAAAATAAACTAAATCTACAAAACTTGATCCTTTATGATGATCGATTCTCACTCATGCATCATAGTGCAAGGGGGATCAAAATGTCAAACCCTTGCAAAATCAAAATAAAACATATTTATAGTTTTAGAATGTAACTTTCATCAGAATATTACGAAATAACTAAAAATAACTAATTTTGGAAATAATTAGAATAATCAAGTTCAAAACATTTCTAAAGATAAAACAAGAGAAACTTCAAAATCTTCTAATGTTGAGATGGTTGGGTATGCGAAGAGACAAGTGCTTCTTCTTTGGAAAAAATTTGTTGAGTAGCTACCACACGTACTTGGTAATATTTCAAGGCCATCACAACATCAATATTTTTTGTCTTCTGTGAGACAATTACATTTCTCATCCTCTACTGCCAAGTGCCTTTGACAATTTGAATTAGCTTCATTTTACATGTAATGAGAGCAGGAGATTCCTCATTTCAAGACGATGTTGATTCAATCCTAGCTAGCTTCTTTTGTGCCTCTTTATCAAATGATTGTTCCCCTAAATAGGTGTTGACTACTTTGAATAAGTCATCCTTTAAATCTTCAAATGTGGTAGGTCCTTGATTATATTCTTTCATTATTGGGCATCCAAAAATCAGTAAAATTGTTGATGAAATTATTATTTAAGTGATTGCATTCTTTTAATAATTTTATTTTCTCTAATAAGTTTGATTTTACGAATTCAAGCTTCTCGGCTATACTTGTTTTTCGCATGAGAGTCTGATTATCTTCTTTGGATGAAACAATGTTCTCAACAACACCCTTTTCCATTCCCATGGAAATCATATCAGTTAGCTCACGATCAATCTATAACCAATACGCTTCCTCTTGCTTACAAGTGACTAATTTAGATTTGATGGAATCCCTTAGTGCAAAAAATCCATCATAAACTTTCCTTAATTTCTCAATCATAGGAGGCCCCTTCTCTTTAATCTCAAGTACCCAGCTTTGGACAACCTTCCCGTAGTAACTATCTCTTTGGATCCTGCTCATCATAGCCTTCCTAGCAACCAAATTAGGATCAAAAGTAGGATTGGATTGACTCAAAGGTTGAGGAGAAGGATCTATTAAATTTTTGATGCAATTAGATAGGAGCTCTATAGATTTCTTTAGTTCATATTTTTCTTGCTTATCCATTTTTGTTCTCTCCACTAATGTTGAGGCATTGACTTGAAAATTATGGATATCTCCATCCCTACTAGGAGGGCCTAAATCTACTTTGGTCACACTATAGTTTTTTGTCATGGATTGGCTAGGATCCCTTTGCATAGAAGGTTGAGAAACTTCCATAACCAAATTTCCATAAGCCTCATCTTCCATCAACCTAGCAGTATATTTTAATTTCTTTACCTTTGGAGTTCTCTACAAAAAAATTCCCACAACACCCTCTTCTAGTAACACGATAGGCACTATCTTCCTTTTCTTTGAGATGAGATTCTCTAACCAAGATGGTGTAGATGAAGTTGTTTTAGGATTCTGGGAAGTTTTGAGTGTAGGAAAATAAAGGGCTCTATTTACCTGTTTGCATATTTCCTTTTGTCCCACCTTTGGGTTGCTCGGGTTGCTGAATGTGGGTTTCGAGGACTTACCTATTAGCTTCATTTCCCTTATTACTTTCCTTTGATTGTTTCTCAGCATCATCACCACTTTGTTCTTCAAGTATTACATTGGGAAGGGGGCCTTCACAACAAGCTTGTTCAAGTCCTTTACCCTTTTCAGTAGGATCATCCCCATTCCTGCTACCACCTAATAGAGATGTAATTTGTATTGATGGTGTTGGTGTGGAAAAAATTGTGCTTACATGACCAATACCTTTTTTTCTCAAACTCCCTTCTTTTCTTTTGATGGAGCCTTGGTAGCTTCTTCTTTATTTTTGGCTAACCAAACTTGTGTACTTCTTATGACTACTAAAGTTATAACTTGAATATCTTCATTTTCTTCACTATTCCAATCCATAGGTGAAAAAGGTAATGTCGACCTGTTGAACGTAGGTTGGATCGATTAAATTAGAGTCTTCATCTTGTATTCCCCTTATATTCCAACTCAGTTTAAAATTGAAAATTTGTTCCAAGGAGAGTCTCATTCAATTCCTTCTTCTTACCACATAATCATCCACACAATTCACCCATAAATCTTGAAGGTGAGGCATATGATAATAATCAAGACTAAGGTGACGATTATTTCTCACATAATTTTTACTGTCAAATGGGAACCTCCTCTCATAGGTACCAATGGAGAGCTTTTCAATTTCCCTCCTCAAATTAAGGGCATTTTACTGAGACCTACATTCATAACACCCTAAACCAACTAGGAATAGAATCCCAGCCTTTTTCCTATATGCGCATCTCTTGTTTATATGTGAAACTTGATGGAAAATTTCCATCAGGAAAAATTTATCTTCCACATATCTAGGGAGTTTAAGAGGAAATTCATCAAATCCACCAACCTATAACTAGGTAAATGTCTGACACTAGATGAAAATAATCTCATACTTGGTGACCAATATGAAAGCCTCAGGAGATATTCTTTGACCTAGATCAACCTATAACTCCCTAACCAATTTCATGCTAAGCACATCATTTATCCAAGGCGAGAAATTCTTATAACTATTTTCAAGCTACAAATAGAGGTAATAATCATAGATTTGAATTTTCTCATGAAAATATTCCACAAGGTTTAGGAAAATCTAAGGTCTTGTATAGGCCAATACATGGAAGAGGTAAGAAGACATGTAAAATGATCTATTAATATCAAATTTCCTCATCATATCATCCAATTGATCACTAATTATAGTGGCCCAATATAGATATTGTGTTCACACATAGATAACCTGAACGAAGAAATACATCCATTCTTTGAAATCATGTGCATTCATATTTCCCCTTACGTTATGTAATAACACAATAATTTCTATGATTTCTTCCATGAAATGTGACTTATTCATTTTCTTGGGAAGCTATGACTTTCCTTGCTTAGGGGGATCAAACAATTCCTTTGCAGTGTAGTTTCGATAGTACCCCTTCTATTTTGAAAATAAACCTTGGGATATGGTAAAATTGAAATGAGAATAGGCTTCTCTTTTCAGCAGCCTAAAACACCCACTTATTGTATCTCTATCTAGGGTAACCAAGATATTTTTTTCTTTTGTGTGGATTTTGTTGCATAGGCGACTATCATTCCACCAAAAGATAAACCTATTAATGCCTGATACAACCACTAGATTTATACAAGATCCATAGGATGCGGTTAAGACATGTCATGAACCCAAGTGTTGCGCTGCACAACACAAGGATACCAAGGGCACACACCTTTCAATAATCACCCCCAGCACAAGCGAGGGGTTCAAACCCGTGACCTCGACTCTAATAACAATTATTGCATAGGTGGCTATTGTTACACCAAAAGATCAACATGTTAATGCTTGATACAACCTCTAGATTTATACAAGATCCACAAGAGGTGGTTAAGCCATGTCACAAACCCAAGTGATGTGCTACACAACACAAGGAGACCAAGGGTGCACACCTTGAAATAGATTTCCCTCATTGTTGGATTATAGTGAGATTGACATTCTAACACCAATTTTGTACACTATACCACTACTAGGAATGCAATAGCTTCAAGGAGACCTCTAAGTAATAGGATTTCCATTTGGTTTCTGAATTATTTCCTAGAAAGCATCTAAATTTATATTCCCTAACTTTGTATCTCAAATTTTAGGTAAAGAACTATCTAGGCTAGCCAAATGTTTTTACCCCAAATATTTGTATTTTAAACATAGAAAAAGAGGTTCACCCAAAATGAGATTAACCAAATGGATGAACCTAGATTTTTTCTTAATTGTTTCAATAAATTATGAGAGGTAAAATGAATAAATAACAATAAAAAATTAAACCTATTTTCTATAACAACGATAAGGAAGGTTTTCAGATGCTGAAACAATGTGTACCTTGCTAAAAAAGTGTTGTTTCGAGCCTCACAGGGGACTCATTCACCTAGTGGCGAATGGGTCCCTGTTAGGGTTCTAGAAAAGTGATTTCTAGGTTTTGTTGCGTAAAGAGCGAAACTCTTTAAATCAAACATCGACAAAACTTTAAATAAATTCGTTTATATTCAAAATAAAGTAGACACTTCATTCATTTAGACATCATAAAAACCAGTCGATTCCAAAAAAAATGACTTAAAGTCGATAAGATAGATTCATTATACAATTCCAGTTTAAATACATAAACGTGCCATAATACACGACATTGGTAATTATACAAAGAAGTTGTAATATAAGTTACAATTCGAGACTTCGGTTTCCAGTCGCCTTAAGCTCTTCAATATATAATTAAAGAATACAAAATAAAATAAATGAAGATGGCATCCTTTGATCTTCAATCCAATAGCATATCTTCATAATGAAGATGAGAACAAGGATTGGGCGCTTTTTCCACCCAACCTCGAAGCTTACGCTTCCCCGAAATTCTTAAATCATTCAAAGAATACCTGACCCTACACAAATCGCTTAGCAAAAAGCAGTCAACAAGCAAGATGGAATCTAGTGCATGCCTAGTATAACTAGTAAAACCACAAGCATTTTCATTTTTCTAATTCATTTAAGAAACAAGAAAGTTCGATACTAGGATATGGTAGAGATTTCATTTATTCCATCTATTTCAATGGTCCTTAAGTTACTTGGCCAAGTAAAATGTCATGCACGACAAATAAAGCAGTTTTGGAAAAGCAAAACTACACTCTCTAATAACCCATATTCGACACCCGTCCCGAAAGGTAACTTTCCAAACACATGACATGCACATTCATTTATCAAGCATGCATGGTTCCAATCAATTAAATACAATCTTTCAAAAAACAATAAAACATAAATCTTGTTTGAAGCGAAAACAGTTTAAAAGTTGTTATTTTCATCGTTTCAAAACATAAATATCATTAATTTAATATTTAAATCAAATTATTTAAATAAAAATAAATAAAGAAGGTGTATTTCCAGTATGTAATTAAGTACATATTCTAAAAAAGTCATAAAAGAGGACACGTTCTTTCGTTCTATTTACTCAATTAATTTGTTTCCACTTGAAAAAAATCTTAATTTGTTTCATTTTCAAGAAAATCATATTTTAATCTAAATGATTTATTTTTTGTTTTTCATACTTTCAGAAAATAAATAATTGCTTTTCAAGAACCGAATTAAAAGAAATTGTTTTAGTTTCAGTTTTGAACGTTTTGAGTTTTAATTGCAAAATTTACTCATTATTTTGAAATCACGTTAAAAATCTAAAAGGTATCTAAACAAAAATATTTTATGTTTTGAATACTTTCAGAAAATAAATCTCAGATTCCCTTAAATGGATAATCAGTTGTTTCTCATTGTTTTCTATTCATATTCTTCCTAAAGTATTATTTTTCTAATTTCTATGTTTTCTGGAAAAATTACAGTTTGATTGTTTGAAAGTTTCTATAGAATGTAATGGAACGGCAATATTTTTAATAGATTAGCAATCAAAATTTGGAGATTATTCTTTTCTAAATTAATAAAACAGAGATTATCTTTTTAATTTTAAACTAAATAGAAGAATTAGAGAAGAATTTTTAACACTTCTACAAAACTGTAAATTGGTTTTCAATTTCTACCTGGTAATTCTGCAAATTAATTATTACTTCCTCTGTCAGATCTTTTTATAGTTTCTCTGTCCAATCTTCTTCTTCTCTTCCCTTAATTTCCTTTCTATATTCTTCCTGCTACCTTATCTTATTTGTTGCTTGTGTGAAATAGAGATATATTTATGTTGGCTATTCATCTGATGCCTCTTCCCTCTTCTTGTGCACCTCTCTTCACTGTACGTGGGGTGGATGGAGGGTCTGTTTGGCTATAGACAACAACCTCCTCTCTTGTTGTGCACCAAGCCTCTCCTCGTAGGCTGCGTGTGCTGATTGGAGAGATGTGGGGAGCATGTTCCTTGTCTGTGCCCTTCCTCTCCTTCGTTACCTGCTGGTGTGCCTCTCCTCACCTTTTGGTAATACCTTCACACCCTGTTGCCTGGCCGCGTGGAGGAAGGTGAGTAACCAGTTCTATGTTTCCCTTGTTTGTTGTTGTGTGTGGAGTAGGGTGGGTGCAGGGGAGTGTAGTCTGCAGAAGAAATGCTTAATACTTCTCCCTAGTAGGGCCTCTAGTCATACTTGTTCAAGTGTGTGGGGAGTGGAGAAGTAAACAACATAACTTAAAGAAATTAAACATAATCCTCTCCTCCAAGTTGTGTACGCATGGTGCAATTAGCAACTCCAAAATAAACAATAGATAAAATAACAATCTCTACCTCTATCAAATTCATATTAATTCCCTGGTAAAATTCTTCATGCTCTGTCTTTTTCTTCTCTCCAATATAAAAATGGATTTTTCACCCAATTTTCAATTTCGAAAATATTTCCTCACTCCTTATTTTCTCATGCATTGATGGAGTTATTCCCAAGGCAAGATCCACCATTTCAGGTTGATCTCCAGATCAAATTTTTAAACTCCATGTTACAAAATTTTATTGCCTTTCAAATTGATTGAAGATATTTTTCTTCAATTTGTTTAACTGAAGTTTTGAATGAAATTTCAATCTCCAATTTGTACGTGATTTGTTTTCAATAACTCAGTTTTAGATAATTGTTTATTTATTCAACTAAAACTTTTATCTTTCATATTTTTAAATAAGAAATAAATAAAAACAATTAAATTTACAACATAATGTTTATTACATTTTAATAAATTTCACAATAACGAGTCTATTCCATTAATTTGAAATAACGCCATTATTATTTTTAAATAATAATAAAATATCTACATAAGAAATCCAATTCATTTAAATAAAATCAATTTCCTCTCAAATTAACCAAATCACCATTTTAAATCAACATATTCTTTTCACTAATTTTGAGAAATCAATTAAAATCAATATTAAATTTGCAAACACAATAATCACAAAAATGCATTAAAATATCAACTAAGTGAGTGTGTGTGATTCCATCATCCTCATAAATTTCTAATGGTTAAAATGACTCTACCTAATCGTTGTTCTCGTCTTCATTCACATTCACCTTTTCCTACATTCACTTGCACTCGAATTTTCATCAGGAATGACAAACCCCAAATTAAATAAAAATGCATTTCGAATCATTGTAATTGCATTTCAATTTCAATTTCACTTCAATTTCAATTTCAATTTAACTTCAATTTAAATAATCATTTAACATAATATAATTAATCAATATCATGATTAATAATTTGCATTTAAAATAATCAATAAAATCTATACGTGACATCCTTCCCCTCTTGGAAGAGACATCGTCTCGATGTCTTATTAATCATTCAATAAGCATAACATCACAATCAATAAAACATACTATCTCTAACAATAAAAAACATAGTATCTCAATAGGTAAACATAGTATCTCAATCATAATGAAGTAGTAACTAATAGCATAGTTCTCAAACATAAGCATAACAAATAATAGTAGCATCCATGCTATCAAATTTCACAACATGTGAATCAAAAAATAGAGTATCAAGTATCTCCGCATAAATAAATTACTAATCTATGAAAGAAAATGAGGAAAATGATGGTCTATCATCTCATAATCCTCCCATGTAGCACTATCCCTAGTATATTGGTCCCACTAGACCTTGTATTGATTACTATCTCTATTATGCAGCTTAATGCTATGCCTGTCTAGGATTCAGATGGGCTCCATTAGCACCACCCTTGGATCCTGTACCTGTAATGAATGCCAATCAAGAATATGAGATGCATCATGATGATATGGTTTCAACAAAGAGACATGGAATACATTATGGAGTTGAGCTAGAGCAGGTGGTAATGCTAGTCTATAAGCAACTGGATTAATAACTTCCAGTACATCAAAGGGTCCCACAAATCTTGGTGCCAACTTTGATGATTTCCCAAATGAGATAGAGCTCTTATGAGGCTTAACCCTCAAGAAGACTTTATCTCCTGTAGCAAACTGTCTGAAATTCATGTTTCTATCAGCATAGCTCTTTTGTCTATCGGTTGCTTCCTTTAACCTACCCTTAATCAACTTCATTTTCTCATCCATTTCCTTGAGCATATTTGGACCAATAATGATCTTGTCTTCC
Organism: Sequoiadendron giganteum; assembly: GCA_007115665.2. Taxonomy (NCBI): domain Eukaryota; kingdom Viridiplantae; phylum Streptophyta; class Pinopsida; order Cupressales; family Cupressaceae; genus Sequoiadendron; species Sequoiadendron giganteum. The sequence goes on from CM021101.1 coordinate 629,156,216, forward strand.
ATCCTATCCCAACTAATGGGTGTGTGACATTTCCATCCATAAAGTGCCTCAAAAGGTGCCATACCCAACGATGCATGAAATAAGTTGTTGTAGGCAAACTCAACCAATGGAAAATATTCCTCCCACTTGTACTACTGATCCATGCAATACATCCTCTAAAAATCCTCAACAACCTGATTGACCCTTTCAGTTTGGCCATCAGTTTGTGGGTGATATGCAAAACTAAAATTCAATATAGTTCCCAAAGCTACATTCAGTGTAGTCCAGAACCTAGATGTCATCCTAGTATCCCTATCATAAATAATGGTCTCTGGTACACCATGCAATCTAAATATCGCTTGCACAAATTTCCTCGCAAGAGTCAATGATCCATCCTTTAGATTTCCAGTTATGAAATGTGAAACCTTCGTCAGCTTATCAACAACTACTAAGATGGTATCATGCCTATTCCTGCTCAAAGGTAATCCTTGGATGAAATCCATACTGATTACTTGTCATACTCAGGTATATCGTGGGGATACAAAAGTCTTGTTGGATGCACATGCTCAGCCTTGACCCACTAGCATTCCAAATATCTAGCCACATACTCCATAACATATTTCTTAAGCTTAGGCCAAAAATACAAAGCCTTCAACTCTGCTACCATCTTCGTAACTCCTAGATGCCCTGAATAAGGTGCATCATGTACTTCCTCAAGAATCAACTTCCTCAAATCTCCACCCTCAGGGATATACATCCTTCCCTGATATCTGAAAATACCATCATAATCCATCACATATCCATCTAATCTATGATCTAAAGGATCTACCTCTAAGGCTTGCTTGACCCTGTCATAATGCTCTTCTCCTAGAAGATACTACAACACTTGTTGTCTCAAATTTGACCTTGTGGTCAACATAGTAGAGAGATGTCTTCTCCTGCTAAGAGCATTAACAACTCTATTTTCCTTACCCTTGATATACTCAATACCAAAATCATACTCACTTAGGAACTCAAGCCACCTCCTTTGTCTTGCATTGAGGTTCGGTTGTGTGAAGATGTACTTAAGTCCTAAATAATCTGTCTTAAGCTCAAATGGCTTCCCTAGGAGATAATTTCTCCACATCTGCAATGCATGAACAATCATTGTAAGCTCAAGATCATATGGCACATAATTCAGTTCATACTGTTTCAGTTTCCTAGACTCATACGCTACCACTTTCCCTTCTTGCATCAACACAACTCCTACACCTTCACCTGAAGAATTTGTAATCACAATGAAGTGCCCATTAGGATCTGGTATAGTCAACACTGGTGCCGATGTTAACTTATGTTTAAGAATTTGAAATTATTCCTTGCACTTCTTAGTCCACTCATATTTCTTTCCCTTCTTCTGAAGAGAAGTAGTAGGTGCTGCAAATCCTGGAAAACCCTTCCACATACTTCCTGTAGTATCCTGCAAGTCCCATGAAACTACAAACTTTAGTAACACTCTACGGTGTTGGCCAATCTACAATTCCCTCTATCTTTGCAGGATCAACTGAGATTCCCTCAACAGATATAACATGTCCAAGATAGTGAACCTTCTTCTGAAAGAAAGTACACTTTGAAAACTTACCAAAAAGATTTTGATCTCTTAGTCATTGCAAGACTATTCTCAAGTGCTTCTCATGTTCCTCTTTTGTCTTAGAGTAAATCAGAATGTCATCAATGAATATAAGCATGAAATCATCTAAAAAATCTATAAAGATATTGTTCATAAGGTTCATGAATGCCATTGGAGCATTCGTTAGGCCAAAAGGTACCACTGTGAACTCGTAGTGTCCATACCGAGTTCTGAAAGCTATCTTCGGAATATCCTCATCCTTAATCCTTAGCTGGTGGTAATATGATCTAAGATCAATCTTAGAAAATATTGTGGCCCCTTTCATTTGATCAAACAACTCATCTATCCTAGGTAAAGGATATATGCTCTTGATGGTAACCTTGTTCAACATCCTGTAATCGATACACAGTCTCAAGGTTCCATCCTTCTTCATAATGAAGATTACTGATGCACCCCATGGAGATACACTCAGTCTAATAAATCCCTACAATAACTCCTGCAACTGAACCTTTAGTTCATACAACTCTATAGTATTCATTTTGTATGGAGCTTTGGATTGAGGCTTCGTTCTAGGTAAAATTTTAATTGAGAAATCAAATTCTCTCTTCAGTGGTAACTCAATAAGTTCTTCAGGAAAGATATCCAAGAACTCTCTAAGAATTGGATAGCCCTCTAGACTTTGTTGAGCATTATCCATGTCACTAACCAATATAGCATATATGGAACATCCTTTCCAATGTGCTTTCTTTAGCTGCATGGCTGAGATATGTCTCAACTCTAAAGGCTCTCGAGATCCTAAAATCTCAACTAGATATCCAAAATCATCCAAACAACTCACAACCTTATCCTCATAGTTCACTATGGATTTATGCTTAGTTAACCAATTGATCCCTAAGATCACATCATAAGAACCCAATAGTGCTACATATAGGTTAACTTGGGTTTGGAAATTAGGTAGCTCTAAATCATTGCATGATAAACATGAATCTACCCTCTTCTCTGCTCGATTTCCATACTGAACCATCCATGAATGTGACATAAAACCAGGTCTAATAGGTAATTTAGCAACTACTTTAGGATCAATAAAGCATTTAATAGCTCCTATATCTATCAAAATAGAAACAGATTGACCAAAAATCTTACCCGACATCTGAATAGGTGAAGCCTGAAAGTTTGTTTGACAGTGTTCAACCACTGCATGAATCTGGTGTTGCAGTGCTCGTCGATCATTAACACCTCATTGACCTCTTGTTTGTTGAGTGCAATTGGAGGCATAGTTATCTCCTCCACAATTATAGCATCCACCTCATGGCCCTGGGTGACCACCTATCCTGTTCTTGATATTGGAGAAGTTGGTGTTATTATTATTCACTTTCTTGTTTCCACCAAAGCTTCCTTCTCCTTTATCCTGAGTGTTTTTTCCTCTCTTCAGATTCTTGATCTACTGATTGTTATTACCCTTCTGATTATTGTTGTTATTGTTCTGGAAATTCCTGTTTCCAAAACTAGATTTAGCCTTCACACTCTTCCTGTAGTTTTCCACTTGTTGCAACTTTTGTTCATGTTTTATGGCCTTCTCAAAGATCTCGTCCATACTCAATGGATTATGAATATCCACATCAGCTCCAATTTGTGGCCTCAATCCTAGGATGAATTTTCGAATACAGAACCTCTCATCCATTTGATATTGTGCTATGTACTTCAGGAGATTAGTGAACCTCTCCCAATATTGAGTAATTTTTAGACCACCCTATGTCAGATTCTGGAACTTTGTCATCTTCCTATCAAAGAACAGTTTTGGAAGCCACCTCTTCTTGAAGAGTTGCAAGAATACTTCCCAAGTAGTCCCACCTGGTAGTAACTTCTTCTCAGTCTTCTCATTATCCCACCAAGTAGAAGCTTCTCCAATAAGCTGTATGCAACCCAAACTGCCTTGGTCTCATTGGACATGTTCCTGAGCTCAAAGTACTTTTCCATCTCAATAACCCATGCTTCAGCTCCATCACCTATAGTCTTACCAACAAACTTGGGTGGTGCTACCCTTTTCAAATCTTTCACCAACTCCCCTTCAATCCTAGCTTGAGGATTTTGTGGTTCTTCAACCCTTGGATTCTCATTATTGGGTTGCTCCTTATTTTGGGGAGTTTCAACTCAAGGGTTTTTCCCTTCTCTGACACCTCAAGCTTCATGTTCTAGATTATCCATTCGGGAACCCTGTTGATTCAAGAGACTGAGAATCTGATCCCACCTATCATTCTCATTACTTGCAGCAACTCCTTTTCCTCTTGTACCCATTATGTATCACAATTCCTGCATCAAGGAATGTTTCTTTAGCATAATGGACAAAGGACCCTAGTGTTCAAACCTAGGACTTTGATACCAAATGTAAAGAGTGAAACTCTTTAAATCAAACATCGACAAAAATTTAAATAATTTCATTTATATTCAAAATAAATTCGACAATTCATTCATTTAGACATCATAAAAACCAGTTGATTCCAAAAAAAACAATGACTTAAAGTCGATAAGATAGATTCATTATACAATTCCAGTTTAAATACATAAACATGCCATAATACATGACATTGATAATAATACAAAGAAGTTGTGATATAAGTTACAATTCGAGACTTAGGCATTCAGTCGCCTTAAGCTCTTCAATACATAATTAAAGAATACAAAATAACATAAATGAAGATGACATCCTTTGATCTTCAATCCAATAGCATATCTTCATAATGAAGATGAGAACAAGAATCAGGTGCTTTTTCCGCCCAACCTCAAAGCTTACGCTTCCTCGAAATTCTTAAATCATTCAAAGAATACCCGACCTTGCACGAATCGCTTAGCAAAAATTAGTCGACAAGCAAGATGGAATCTAGTGCGTGCCTAGTATAACTAGTAAAACCACAAGCATTTTCAATTTTCTAATTCATTTAAGAAACAAGCAAGTTCGATACTAGGATATGGTAGAGAGTTCATTCATTCCATTGTTTCAAGTGTCCTTAAGTTACTTGGCCAAGTAAAATGTCATGCATGACAAATAAAGCAGTTTTGGAAAAGCAAAACTACACTCTCTAATAACCCATATTTGGCACCCGTCCCGAAAGGTAACTTTCCAAAAACATGACATGCACATTCATGTATCAAGCATGCATGGTTCCAATCAATTAAATACAATCTTTCAAAAACAATAAAACATAAATCTTGTTTGAAGCGAAAACAGTTTAAAAGTTGTTCTTTTCATCGTTTACATAAATATCATTAATTTTAAATTAAAATTGAATTATTTAAATAACAAAAAATAAAGAAGGTGTATTCCTAGTATGTAATTAAGTACATATTCTAAAACAATCATAGAAGAGGACACGTTCTTTCATTCTATTTACTCAATTAATTTGTTTCCACTTGAAAAAAATCTTAAAGTGTTTTGTTTCCAAGAAAATCATATTTTAATCTAAATAATTTATTTTATGTTTTTCATACTTTCAAAAAATAAATAATTGCTTTTCAAGAACCGAAATTAAAGAAATTGTTTTAGTTTTTGTTTTGAACGTTTTGAGTTTTAATTGCAAATTTACTGATTATTTTGAAATCACGTTAAAAATTTAAAAGGTATCTAAACAAAAATCTATTATGTTTTGAATACTTTCCGAAAATAAATCTCAGATTCTCTTAAATGGATAATCAATTGTTTCTCGTTGTTTTCTATTTAAATTCTTCCTAAAGTATTATGTTTCTAATCTCTATGTTTTCTGGAAAAACTACAGTTTGATTGTTTGAAAGTTTCTACAGAATGTAATGGAACGGCGATATTTTTAATAGATTAGCAATCAAAATATGGAGATTATTATTTTCTAAATTAATAAAACAAAGATTCTCTTTTGAATTTTAAACTAAATACAAGAATTAGAGAAGAATTTTTAACACTTCTACAAAACTGCAAATTGCTTTTCAATTTCTACCTCGTAATTCTGCAAATTAATTATTGCTTCCTTTGTCAGATCTTTTTGTAGTTGCTCTGTCCAATCTTCTTCTTCTCTTTCCTTAATTTCCTTTCTATATTCTTCCTGCTACCTTATCTTATTTGTTGCTTGTGTGAAATAGAGATATATTTATGTTGGCTATTCATCTGATGCCTCTTCCCTCTTCTTGCGCACTTCTCTTCACTGTATGTGGGGTGGATGGAAGGTCTTATTGGCTGCAGAAAACAACCTCCTCTCTTGATGTGCACCAAGCCTCTCCTCACAAGCTGCGTGCGATGAGTGGAGAGATGTGGGGAGCCTGTTCCTTGGTTGTGCCCTTCCTCTCCTTCATTACCTGTTGGTGCGCCTCTCCTCACCTTCTAGTAATACCTTAACACCCTACTGCCTAGCCGTGTGGAGGAAGGTGAGTAACTGGTTCTATGTTTCCCTTGTTTGTTGTTGCGTGTGAAGTAGGGTGGGTGTAGGGGAGTGTAGTTTGTAGAGGAAATTCTTAATACTTCTCCCAGGCAGCACCTCTGGTCATACCTGTTCAAGTGTGTGGGGAGTGGAGAAGTAAACAGCAAAACTTAAAGAACTTAAACAAAATCCTCTCCTCCAAGTTGTGTGTGCATGGTGCAATTAGTAACTCCAAAATAAACAATAGATAAAATAAAAATCTTTTCCTCTGTCAAATTCATATTAATTCCTTGGTAAAATTCTTCATGCTCTGTCATTTTCTTCTCTCCAATATAAAAATGGATTTTTCACCCAATTTTCAATTTCGAAAATATTTCCTCACTCCTTATTTTCTCATGCATTGATGGAGTTATTCCCAAGGAAAGATCCACCATTTCAGGTTGATATCCAGATCAAATTTTTTAACTCCATGTTATAAAATTTTATTGCCTTTCAAATTGATTGAAGATATTTTTCTTCAATTTGTTTAACTGAAGTTTTTGAATGAAATTTCAATCTCCAATTTGTACGTGATTTTTTTTCAATAACTTAGTTTTAGATAATTGTTTATTTATTCAACTAAAACTTTTATCTTTCATATTTTTAAATAAGAAATAAATAAAAACAATTAAATTTACAACACAATGTTTATTACATTTTAATGAATTTTGCAATAACGAGTCTATTCCATTAATTTGAAATAACACCATTATTATTTTTAAATAATAATAAAATATCTACATAAGAAATCCAACTCATTTAAATAAAATCAATTTCCTCTCAAATTAACCAAATCACCATTTTAAATCAACATATTCTTTTCACTAATTTTGAGAAATCAATTAAACTCAATATTAAATTTGCAAACACAATAATCACAAAAATGCATTAAAATATCAACTAAGTGAGTGTGTGTGATTCCATCATCCTCATAAACGTCTAATGGCTAAAATAACTGTACTTGATCGTTGTTCTCACCTTTATTCACGTTCACCTGTTCCTGCATTCACTTGCACTCGAATTTTCATCAGCAATGACAAACCCCAAATTAAATAAAAATGCATTTCAATTTTAATTTCACTTCAATTTCAATTTCAATTTAACTTCAATTTAAATAATCATTTAACATAATATTATTAATCAATATCATGATTAATAATTTGCATTTAAAATAATCAATAAAATGTATACATGACATTTTGTTGAATGTTTGCACTCCTAGCTCCTAGGTGTTCAACTCTCGAAATTTGTAAATAAATTATGTAGAGCACTTTTCATGATCTTGCAATAAAGATGAAAATTTTTGCAACTTTACAATCTTGACAACTTTACAAATTTTGTTCTCCACTTGATCTTTAGGGCGGGTGCATGGAAATGGGTAGCAATTCCGTGGACACCCTCCAAAAAAAAAGTTGTAAGCCATAACGCGAGCGCATTATAACGCGCTCACGTTATGTCTTCGGTTAAACCTAGGCAAGGTCCTGGTGGCTATAACTGCAAAGCCATAACATGAGCGCATTATAATGCGCTCGCGTTATCGACTGTTAAAACCAAAACAAACAAATGCAAATCTCTCATTTGCATTTCGACTGGTTTTTTTGTGCACCTGCGGCAAAAAACACCAAAATAGCGCGCTCGCATTCGAGGAGAAGAATTTCTTCACCAAGAATCCAAATTTCTTCGCAATGATGGTGCCACGACAACGAGGAGCTGTAAGAGGTAAGGATTCTATGCTTTTTATTTCACATTTGTTAGTTTTAGGTTGAATTTGTTAGTTTTAGGTTGAGTTTGATATCTATTTGTTTGAAATTTTAGGAGATGCACATCAACCTACAAACCCTCAAAATCCTCAACAGGAAGACCAACCAAATCATCAAGATCAAAATCAACCACAACATCAACCTCCTCCACCAATCACTCAACCCCCTCCTAGCACTCAACAAAATTTAATGAGTGAAATTGAGACCAACAAAAAACAAATTGAGGATTTGATCAATAGGTTGAGTGATCCAAATGGTTCAACCACAGAAAGAATGACCCTAGCAAATTCCTTGAAAGATATGTTAGCAAACGTAGATTCAATTAGCAAATAAATAACTGGATGGGAAGATAGGAGGCAGGCGATTAGGGAGTATTATACAAATAAACTATCATACAAGGATGTGAAAGATTTAAAAATAACAAAAGGTGATTTGTACTCATTATTCACTGACCCACGCACAAATCAAAATCTTACCCTCAATGCGAAGAGGTTTCCTATCCATTAGTGCCAACACCAACAAATGAAGGACCGGTTTTATGATAGGTGGTACATGGTCTTCGATTACCCACCATGCAACAATTATGAGGTCTCTTAATATTTCCTTAGGAAACTATACAGTGAGTTCATATTGAACAAAATCCCAAATTATTTTGATATGAGGGATTTCCAAGGGAGAGGTGGGGGGTCAGCTCAGGATAGACCTGGTGCACAACCGGATCCTACATGGAAAGGTAGCAAGCTCTCGCTAGGATGCCTCATGAGCACATTGTTATGCCTTCCATCATGAAGGAAAGTGCTAACGTAGAGACATTTCAGGCAATCAGCACTTTGACCCAGAGTGTCATCCATCATACTAGCCCTATTCTATAGTGCCATCCAGGGGAGTCTTCTAGTGGTGGTCTTTGAACACATGTGTGTCAATCTTGCGGGGCTACTTGTTCACATGACCCCACCGACCCTCAGGAGACTGGTACGCAGGATCCATCTGCAACTATGGAGATGGAGAGGGCAGCTGACATTTTGAATGAGGCATATGGCATTGATAGTCAGGTAAAATTTATTGCATGTGTTCATTGAATTTAATTTATTAAATTTCGATTTTGAAATGCAAGATTAACTAAAAATGTTTTATGATTTTAATAAAATTGCAGGGTCATAGTGTTGAGACTAGATACACCGGCCCCCCACCAACCTATTTTTGCAGTACACCTATCGCTAGGGTATGTAACTAGTAAACAATTATAAGTTTATTGCATATTAATGGAATTGTTTTACGAATGGTAATTTAATATGCAATTTTGGATGTTGAATAGACTAATATTGGAGGTTTTGATGGAACACTTCCCAGTGGTTGTGGATTTACTCAAACCTTCACGCAGGTAATAGAATAAAGAGTTTAACTAATGAATCAAGTACTTAATAGATTTGTGTAGTTTATACATGCACATCGTTGATTACGTTGAATAATTTGTTGTTTTATTTTTAGTTGTTGTGAGACGATACACCTCTGAATGTGATGAGGGCAATGGATATTGGGGTGAGATCTACTATACAATCCTCAATGGCTCTGACAGAAGAGGTATGAGGCAAATTAGTAAATTTTAATTTTAATTTGTTTTTATAGATGTTAGTTAGTCAGAAATCAAACCATTATTGATTCATGTAGTTTTTGTCTATTTGTATGGTTTACACAAGGCTTGAGCACGCCTGGGCGTGAGGATATTTCCCTCATGGAGAGAGATCGTGAGATGGCTATAAGTGATTTTTTTGTCAAATATATCATTTTTTATAATGTAATTTCTATATATTCATGTCTTTACTTCTTATTGTAACAATTAAAACTTCACCATGAAGTAAACCCTAGGAGGAGTAGCAGGAGCACTCCACAAGCGTAGCAAAAATGAGTGATAGACCTATCGCCATCCGAGCAAAAAGGAAAGGGAAATATTTTATTTCCTGGGCATGGAGAGCAATGACTTTTGATTCCAGAGTCCTTTATTGTATGCCTGCATGGCAGTTTTGTACATATTTTTTATTGGACATATTTGACATTGTATGCCTAGATGGCATTCTCGTAAGCCTATATGGCTATTTTGTACATATATTTCATACTTATATCGACATATATTTATGAATGCCTACATGGCTATTTGGTTAATACAAATATCTTTTTTCGATGCCTATCCATATTTGCATTCTAAATTGATGGTTCAATAGATATGAGTTACGTATATTCAAGTGTATACTTTACAACTTACGTGTATACTTTGTGATTTACATGCATTCGAGTGTATACTTTATGGCTTACATGTTTTCATGCATATACCTTGTATTCATGCATATACTTTGTTTTAATTTGTGTATACTATGTATTCATGTGTATAATTTTGGAGCCTTACGTGTTTATGAGTACTTGTAGTTCCCTTATTGACATGTACATGTTTGACTTATTCACGTGTATAATTATTAATTGGTTAGCCATAGCATTGATCTATGTTATCCTCAATGCATGATCCTTGAGATGGAGTAAGTACACCCTCAAGGTCAAAAGGAGTTTCACATGCATTCTTCATAGCTCATTTTGGTAGTGAAACCAAAAACCTCTTGCATCATTGAAATGAAAAAAAAATTCCTTTATAGCAGGTCTGAATCCATTATCATTCTCTATTAGTTCTTCATGTATCCACTCCCCATTAATGGTTGTCTCATGACCTTCATGAAACCAAGCACTTATCTCATTTGTGATAGAAGAAATGTATGAAGATTTGTCTTCCTCCTTATGAACCATTCATTATCATGAGAGATGGGTTCTTGTGAACCACTACTGATGAATCATGGGTCAATGAGTTTGACTTGTAAAACTACACAATTGAATCCTGATAGCAATATCACAATATTTATATATCTAAATACTGCCATTGAATCCTGAATACTACCATCTTACCCACACAAGATTCTAGAAGATGCTTCCCACCCTTCTCTTAGTGGTTGCTCTCATTGCACCTTCTACCCAGCTTCATCTTGGTGTAGACAATGCGAAGACCCCAGCTTGAGATCTTCACACACGCAAGAACAACTGCGTCCTTCCTGCAACTTGGATGGATCAACTTGCAACCAAGAACCCACGCTACTGCCTGGTGTAGATTGCCTTCTACATGCTCAGAACCTTCTGGCTCTGATACCATTCTGATGCAGAGGAAACAACACAAGACATTGGCTCATCCACCCTTCTCACTCCTTAACCTACTGATCACTACTCATCACTATTGATCACTACTGATCAAGACATGTTCTTAAGCCTCTAACTCTATTTGCCACCTTTCCATTGTTCAAAGCCCGAGTCACACATTTCTCAAACACAATGGTCGAGTGATGTAATGGTTTCTTTGAAAACCATTATACATTTAAAACCATACAAGAATTTCACACTCAGTTATATTATGTATATTCCTTGTCAACTGAAACTGTTTCTCCCATTCCATTCAGGACTGTCATAAAGAAACCCAAAAACAAGACATCCATGACATTCAAAACAATAGTGAATCCTTCAAAACTAATCTGCATTCACAATTTTCAAAACAATAAACCAGGAAAGATAGAGAGAACGAAACGATGGGAAATGGAAACACCTCTTTAACAAATTCCAGATATTAACACTTCAAAAACATACATGCCGAAGGCCAGACAGACCGATTTCTTCTCCTTCTTGTTTACTCTCTTTTTTGTTTTCCCGTAGTTGCACTCTCTATTTCCTCTATCTCCCCGTATTCGGTTACATGATGTCTCTTTATAGAGATTCTAGGGTAGTTAGACAAACTATTCATCTACCCGATATTCCCATTCGGTTACAATTGTCATTTAATCCTTTTGATGAATATATCATTGCAATTTTAAACACTTAACCATTTCTTAACATGGTCCCATGAAATTCTAAATGACTAAAACATTGCAAAATTATGAAGCTTGTCATAAATTTCAAGATTCGAGGTGTCCCCACACCAGTATCCTAGTTTTCCCTTTGTTGATTTATCTCCTCACTGATCCATCTTATTGGATTCTTTCTCCTTTTACCCATCGCTTTCTTGAAAAACTCAATTTTAGGCCTTGTAGCCTTCTGCCCCAATTTGGCCTCCTAGAACCCGTTCTCTTGACTTTTCTCACAATTAGTCTTAACAACCCCCAAATGTTTTTGTAAATTATTTCTTTTGACCATCAAGGCTCCAAGATTTACTAGGCCTTAGGTCCTACAAGTTTTCGTACATATGATTGTCCTCAAACCCCCTATTTTCAAGGGTTCCTATGGTTTTTGGCTCTTTTTCTTTCTTTGAGGGCTTCAACGACCTCCTCTGCTCTCCTCCTAGCACACACATGACTTAGATACATGTTCCTACACTCCCATACTCTTTATTGGTGCAAACCAATCCATTTAGCAACTCTCCTTATTGTTGTCCTCTCCAAGCTACTAGTCAGAATGCACTTGCACTCGCCTAGTGCTTGATGATTTCATCACCTTCCCTGCAAAACAAGACCCAAAAACCTATATGTACACTATTTACATAATCCCCAACTTGATTCCAAGTGGCCATGAGAGGAAAGCCACCAGAAGTCAAGTGGGACTCATTATTCACAAAACTGGCCTGAACCGGCAATGAGACCAAGAACAACAAAAACTTGCAAAAAGATAACCATTCGGTCTAGTTGACTAATCTAATGCTACAAAAGGTAATTAAGTGACACAAATGGAAGATTCAAAGCATTAGATAAGTCCTTTCAATCCATTATTGACTAGATGAAGGCTCAAACACAGAAATTCAATGAAAACTTGCTCTCTTCCAATCACAAAAATGTACTCTCCAAGTCTCAATTCGTGAAAACAATCCTCCAACCCAGGTATTAGGGTTTTTCTAACCTTATATACCTTTCTCCCACATTCTAGGACCCTTCGGTCGGGCTTAGAGCATCATTAATGTCATTTTCCAACTTTTAGGACAAATAGCCAAGGCAACATTGCTCAAAATGCTCACAGTGTCCAAGACTTACCCAAACCGCAAGCCCCTAACAAACCTATTTCCAATTCACTCATCAAAAACACTCTTGGGACTTTACATCATAGTCCTTATTCCCTTGGTGGTTGGCTAGAACCACCTACAAGCCAAAATTGCAAAGATCTCTCCAAAAGACCTTAAGGTGCTCTTGCACCATTCTCCCCCCTGCAACAAAGAAGTTAAGGAACCTGTGGTGTCAAGAGCTCCTCACTAATTCCATGCTTCTTAAAGTCACTTTCTGCTATCCAAGTAGCCTCTGACTCTAGTTGATGTCTCCACTTCACTAGGTGCTCCATGTATGTCTTGTGCCTATTCTTCTTCGTCACCCTTGAGTCTAGAATCTTGTCCACTTGTGGTCTAATCTGATCAGGTACCTTGAGCTCATCCACATCCTTACTCACCTCAACACTATACTATTCCTCATCCATTTCTGGTCCTTTATACTTCACCAAGTCCTTCACATTGAAGATAGGCGAAATGGACATCTCCTTGGGTAACTCCACCTTGTATGCATTGGATCCATACTTAGCCAACACTTTACATGGCCATATCCTTTCATCTGCAGCTTACTTGGTATGCCTTTCTGTAGTCTTGCCTTCTTCAAGTATACCATCACCAAATCACCTATTTCAAATTGTAGATCTCTCTTCCCTTCATCTCTTTTAGCCTTCAACTTATGGTTAGCCTCCATTAATGTCTTCTTTACCTGCTCATGAACCTCTCTCATTGACTGAGCAAAACCATCAGCATGTCCATTGATTCCTTCATAACCTTTTAGGTCTCTCAGCTCAAGTACACCCCTTGGATGTAACCCATATACAATTTCAAATGGGCTCTTACCAGTAGACCTATTTGTGCTATCATTGTAGGCAAATTCTACCTGTGAAATGACTTGTTCCCATCCTTGTCCATACTCCCTAGTTAGACACCTCAACAAGTTACCAAGTACCCTATTTATCAAGATTTATGGTGAGCTTCTCCTCTTGAAGTTTCTTCAACACAAGTTCTAGGTGCTTCATATGTTCTTCTTTTGTTTTGCTAAAGATGGGGATATCATCTAAGTAGACTACCACAAAGACTCCTATAAAGTCCTTCAAGACCTCATTCATCACCCTCATTAAAGTGCTAGGTGCATTTTTAAGCCCGAATGGCATTACTAACCACTCATATAACCCCTCTATAGTTTTAAAAGTTGACTTCCATTCATCTCCCTCTTTCATCCTAATCTGATAGTAGCCACTTTTCAAATCAATCTTGGAGTAGTACTTATCACCCCCCTAAACAGTCCATTAAGTCTTCTATCCTAGGAATAGGAAACCTATATCTAATGGTTATCCTATTTATGGCCCTAGAATCAATACACATTCTCCACTTATCTCCCTTCTTAGGTGCCAACACCACTAGAACAACACATGGGCTTATGCTTTTCCTGATCAACCCTTGGTCCAAAAGTTCTTGAAATTGCCTTGCTATCTCCTTGTTCTGCTCCGGTGTCATTTTGTATGCAGCCTTGTTAGGCAATGTTGCTCCTGGTACAAAGTCAATTTGATTACTAATTGCCCTCTTAGGTGGTAGTGTAGCTGGTGTGCCTTCACAAATGATATCCTTGAACTGATCCAACAGTTGCTTCACCTCTGTTGTCATAGGTAGGAGACTAGGTGACTCCTCCTCCTTTGGCTTCAACATGATCGCATAGACAACTCCTTCTTCCTCCTTCATGTCTCTTAGGAATTCCTTTCTACTCATCAAAAGTACACTGGATTCTGCCTTTTCCACTATGCCTTCTTAGGGAAAAAACTTTGTGGTTAAGTGCTTGAGTTGGAGTATACTAGAATGGGTGACCTCCTAGGAAGGCCCAGTGCCTCACCTTTGTGAGCATCACTTAGATGCAATGAGTGCTAAATGGGCCATTCAATATCATTTCAAATTTGTTGCTTTAAACAACTTACAAATTTGCAACTTAAGACTCCTCCAACCTAAGGGATCAATCTGGTGGAACATAGCTCAGAGTGATTCCACGTGTTTCGGTGCAAAAGAGGACCATGCCTAGCATAAAAATACCTATTTGGATGTGTTGGAACATTCCGCTTGGTCACACAAGTTGCAGAACGAAAGTTGCACCACTCTGCAACTTTGCACTGCTTGCATTTGATGCTTTTTCCATCAAGTGAAAATCCGCCACCACTGGAAAACCACTCTAAGATAGCCAAAACCGAGAGAGGTTTTTGTAGAAAATCTCAACGCAATCCTATAGGATCAGACGAGAAGTTTCTAAGCATCACGGCATCTGAGTAATAGCATGCTGAAGTTTGCGGCGATTTTGTACTTTTGACCCTTAAGGGATCGATTCGGTGGAACATAGCTCAGAGTGATTCCACATGTTTCGGTGTGAAAGAGGACCATGCCTAGCATAAAAATACCTATTTAGATGTGTTGGAATAGTTTGCTTACTCACATGAGTTGCAGAGCGAAATTTGCACCACTTTGCAACTTTGCACAGCTTGAATTTGACATGTTTTCCATCAAGTGAAAATCCGCAGCCACGAGAAAACCACTCCAAGATAGCCAAAATAAAGAGAGGTTTTTCTAGAGGGGTTGAATGCCTTTCTATAGGATCAGACGATAATTTTCTAAGTGTCATGGTATCCAAGTAATACATGTTGAAGTTTGCAGCTATTTTGCACTTTGGACCCTTAAGGGATCGATCCGGTGGAACATAGCTCGAAGCGATTCCACGTGTTTCAGTGTGAAAGAGGACCATGCCTACCGTAAACATACCTATTTGGACATGTTGGAATAGTCCACTTGGTCACACGAGTTGTAGAGCGAAAGTTGCACCACTTTGCAACTTTGCACAGCTTGAATTTGACATGTTTTCCATCAAGTGAAAATTCGCCACCACGAAAAAATCACTCCAAGATAGCCAAAATCGAGAGAGGTTTTTCTAGAGGGGTCCAATATCTTTCTGTAGGATCAGATGAGAAGTTTCTAAGGGTCACAGTATCCAAGTAATAGCATGTTGAAGTTTGCAGCTATTTTGCACTTTGGACCCTTAAGGGATCGATCCGATGGAACATAGCTCGGAGTGATTCCACGTGTTTTGGTGCAAAAGAGGACCATTCCTACCATAAAAATACCTATTCGGACGTGTTGGAATAGTCCACTTGGTCACACGAGTTGCAGAGCAAAATTTGCACCACTTTGCAACTTTGCACAGCTTGAATTTGACACGTTTTCCATCAAGTGAAAATTCATCGCCACGAGAAAACCACTCCAAGATAGCCAAAATCGAGAGAGGTTTTTCTAGAGGGGTCCAACACCTTTCTATAGGATCAGACGAGAAGTTTCTAAGTGTCACAGTATCCAAGTAATAGCATGCTGAAGTTTGCATCTATTTTGCACTTTGGACCCTTAAGGGATCGATCTGGTGGAACATAGCTCGGAGCGATTCCACGTGTTTCGGTGTGAAAGAGGACCATGCCTACCATAAACATGGAAATATTGGAAAATTCCGCTTGGTCACACAAGTTGCAGAGCGAAAGTTGCACCACTTTGCAACTTTGCACAACTTGAATTTGACACGTTTTCCATCAATTGAAAATCCGCCGCCACGAGAAAACCACTCCAAGATAGCCAAAATCGAGAGAGGTTTTTCTAGAAGGGTCCAATTCCTTTTTTTAGGATTAGATGAGAATTTTATAAGTTTTATAGTATCCAAGTAATAGCATGCTGAAGTTTGTAGCTATTTTGCACTTTGGACCCTTAAGGGATCGATCCGGTGGAACATAGCTCGGAGCAATTCTACGTGTTTCAATGCGAAAGAGGACCATGCCTACCATAAACATACCTATTCGGATGTGTTGGAACAGTCCCCTTGGTCACATGAGTTGCAAAAAAATTTGTACAAATTGTTTACATGACCTTTATATGACCTTTTTCACATTGTTTACATTTCAAAATTCAAAGTTTGCAAATTTTCCTACTCAAGGAATTTACAGAACAAGGTGCTACTAAGCCAAACATGAACTTCAACCTTACAATATTTGAGTATATCTCATTATGTAATTAAATCCTATTACAATTCCTCTGGCACTTCGTTCTCTCATATCTTTTACAATGCCACTCATACATTCAAGATTCTCTTTAAATGTCTACATCATAGGTGCTTATCATGAGGTTAACTTCAAATGAGTAACTTGAGATTCCCTCGCTAAGCTTCACATGCTCTCTTATAATGGCTTGAAATCAAAATTGAGATTTGTCAAAATCATCAAAATAAGTATGTTGCATTGCTTTTTTGGCTGAGATTTTTGATAATGGCTCTTAAATCAGCATTTTCTGCAACGAAAGATCAATCAACCCTTAGTAGTTTACTTACAAATACACAAAGTAAAAGAGAAAAATAAAGAGCATCCAAAATGGAAATGAAATAAAAATAGATGGAAGGCACTTACAGATGTTGCATGTAGGCATCAAAATAAGGATGTTGCATTGCTTTTCTAGTTGACATTCTCTTCGATGGCTCATATATCTGCATTTTTTGCAAGGGGACACCAATCACTATAAAAGAATATGATAGCATTGGCATCAAACAAATTAATGTGCATACAAGTATAAATTAATAAGAACCAATGTGCATATACTTACAAAATAATCCAATGAACCATCCGGGTCTGCTCTACTCTTTATTGTGTCAAGTATTGCCTCATGGTCAGACTCACGGACCTTCCATAACGTCTTGTTCAAAGGTCTACCCCCATATTTGGTCAAATGAACATTGGATTCCATGACAAGGTTTGAGTAATGAAGAATCTTACGATGCATGTCAAAGTCCTGAAATAGCCAATGTTTAACACTTGGATGTGGATACCTTCTAAGCCATGTTCCAGTAACCACAACTGAGCCTGTAGGGTATTCGATGTTTTCTCCATCTATAACTGGGGCCTCCAATTTCTTTTTGGTCTCAACACAACGACACAAGTAAAATTTTGTTCCCTCTTCATTGTCTTCATCTGCAATAACTGCATAAACATGCCATGTATTGATATGTGCAAAAAATCTCTTGAAATTTGTCAACATTACGAATACAGTACAAAGTAAGATCGAACGATATGGAATTTCAACAACTAAGAAAGTAGATATATCACCTCATTGAACTAGATCTGATATGTGGTCAAAGTCGATCGATGATTCTATCTGTGTCAGTTCCAATTCCGTCGGAGGGTGATACGTGTGAAGTGGGCTAAGATAACTTGTGAACCATTTGTCAACCCACTCCCTTGACTCACAATCATTCCAATCTTGCATTGTACATGAAGAACAAAAGCATGCCATCTTTCGTGTATCGATACTCCATGAACCTGTATTTGAGCTAAGGAAAGAGTGTACCTCACTCGATCCTGTTAGTGTACAACAATCTTCATATGGTGCAATGTTAGTATCATCCATCAACCAAAAAAATCTATGAACTGAATACATACCTTCATTACCTAGACCCATCAAAGCATTACACCACTTGACGATTGATTTTGCATCTGTCAACTTTACACTGTCTTTATACTTTAACTCTTCTCGTGCTAATGCTCTTTTCACACATGCTCCTGCACCATCATGCTCCCCCTTTCCATGTCCAACCTCACAAAAGTTCCACATATGTTGAACACCTGTAATGACATGCATCCTGCACAACTAGTAGAACATGCGTGAGTTCTTGAACTGTGCTGCATAGTTATCAGACCATATTATATGTTGATCGTATTCTATCCCCCTCTAAGTCAAACCACTGTAGAACATCTGGAAGCAACCTTGCACGAACTCTGGAGAATGTGTGCGATCATCACTAATGTAAAAGTGGTACTCCCTCAATACCTTCCTTTGCTCATCGGTACTATCAGATGCATGAATGAATGCTATGTGCACAAATATCGAAACTTGTGTAGAGTTGTAATATTGTGACTGCACCTCATGTTGTGGTTGTAGAGTGTAGTTCTCTATAAAGTCAACCACGAATACTATGCTTCCAACTGCAAAGGTGTCCTTGCATAGCTTGAACTGTGTGTCCAACCATCGGGCTCTATGGGTATGCATTGCATACTCAAAAAGTATACTGTCATGAAATGTGGTTATAAATTTGTACACTGGAATCTTCTCAATAACCAAATCACACCTTTTTGCTTGAGACCCATCTTTTGTAGCATATGCCACTGTTTTATACTTCTTGAACTCTACTAGTTTTTGTCCCACCTCATCTGTGCTTTCCATGTGTTGACATACTGGCATATGCTGGAAGCCACTGCAATGCTCACATGAACCATCCAAGCATGTTGTCCTATAGAATATCTGGCCATCCTCTATTTCACATAAATTTTTTGATAAGAACTCTCTTGAAGATTTTGGTGGGGCTTCTATGCCACAATCTTGTAAAACATCGTTAGTATGCAAATCTAAACATATTGAACGATAAACATCATAATGGTTAGAAAATTCAATATGTAGTCTACAACAACAAGTAGTGCGTGTGTGATTTATCTTGACATAAATAGGTTTAAGTAGTTCAAAAAATCTTTGAGAAATACTAATTTGAGGATAATCATTTTCAAATTTCTGAAAAAATTGGGTTTGAATCATATCCAAAAAAAGCTTTGGATGTGGCTCACGATTCCGACTACCGATTCTCCTTCTTACCACATCCCTTTGATTCAGAGATGGATTTGTGTTATTCTTCCAATACTCTTCAATTAGTGTTCTCAAGGCTTCGACAACTTCTTTATCTTTTCGTGATAGTCTCCCCGAGAATGCCCATAATTCATTTCTATCATTGCCCTCAATTCTTTGCTGCCTTTGAATGGCTCTTGATAAAGTTTTTCTACTAATTCCCATTTTTTCACTAGTCTTTTTAATTAGGCAAGCTCTCTTTGTTTGACAGCTTACCAAAGTCGATGTAATGACACGTTGGGTGACATTACTATCCTTTGAGCGTGAGGTCTTACCCACACTCTCATAAGCATCCATTAGATTCTTCACAATAGTGTCTTCACTCGATGCATTCAATGTTCTCAACCCAAGAGTCTTCATGATGTTCCTATACTTTACACCCCGCATCATTTCAACAAATAGTTGACATCTTGTAGTCTCATTTAGCCTTTCAAAGAATCATTCCCAAATATTATCAGCATATCTTCTACAAGTGTGTGTTGAAATCTTACCTTCCATGTGCTGCAAAATCTCATCATCAATATTAATCAAATACTTTGGCTTTCTATGCAAAATTCTTGGTGGTGTTCTCCTAGGTACATACATCTCAACATTAGGAATTTCATCAATATTTAATTGAGGTAGGCTAGATTGCATACCTTCGATCGAGGGTGGAGAAGAAGACATACCTTGAGGTTCATATGGGAACGATGGCATACATTCTTCATCAATTTCGAGTGATGATGTACTCTCAACTTGAGATGTGTTGGATGGTGTCCAACAATATTCACTTGCGGTAAATGGTGTCCCTCCATATTCACTTGTAGTAGATGGTGTCCATCCATATTCACTTGTGCTAGATGGTGTCCCTCCATATTCGCTTGTGCTTAATGGTGTCCCTTCATATTCACTTGTCGTAGAGGGTGTGTCTCCAACTTAGGTATCTGAATCTATCTTATGACGATGCTTTCACATTCGTGCTTGTTGTGCTACCAACTCCTGTTCTCTTTTTGAAGGTTGAGGTTCCTCTACAATCGGGTTGTTTTCATCAATCATTTCCAATTTCTTCATTTCACGATATGCTGCCACCCAAACTCTCTCCTTTTCTTTCAAGGTTTCGTTCTCTTCGTCTGTTAGTTTCCTCTTTGTCTTTTTCTTCGGCATGGCGAATAATTTTATCTGTACCATGGTAATGAGATGAATATTAGTTCCTTAAAAATGTATCCATTCAAGATAATTCAAAAATATATGTCATTGAAAGCTTCATTTAAATAATACTTACAATCATCGTGTACAAAAGTAGGGTCTTTTATTGTTGATGGTTCTAGCCAACCACCAAGGGAATAGGACTATGATGTAAAGTCCCAATAGTGTTTTTGATGTGTGAGTTAAGGAAAACTTAGGGTAGTCTACAGCCTTGAATTTTGGAGAATCCTGAATGATGAAATTAGGTAAATTAGTCCATGTAGACTTGGGATGCTCTAAGCCTGACCCAAGGTCCTAGCACATGGGAGAAAGGTATATAAGGTCATAAAAACCCTAATTGAGCATGTGGGAAAGCTATTGTACGATTTGGAGTTTTGGAAGGGGAATTTGTGAGTTGGAAGAGTGCAAATTTCATTGAATTTATGTTTTTGTGACTTCATCCAGTCAAGAATGGATTTAAAGGACCTTTATAATGCTTTGATTCTTTCAATTGTGTCACTTAATTACTGTGTGAAGCATTATATTAGCCATTTAGTTCAATTGCTTTCTGTTTTGCAAGTTTTAAGAGTTTTTGGTCTCATAGCCGATTCAGGCCAGTTTTTGGAAATAATGATCCCCACTTGAATTCTCATGGAAAGGCTACCATGGCCACTTGGAATAAAGTAGGGGACTATTTTTATAGTGTACATATGGTGTGTGGTGTCTTGGTTTGCAGGGGATATGGTGAATTCATCAAGAACTAGGCGAGTGCAAGTGCATTTTGGCTAGTGGCTTGGAGAGGACAAAAGTAAATAAAGTTGGAAAATGGACTAGTTTGTGCCAATCAAGAGCAAGAGAGTGTGGGAACATGTATTCCAGAAATTTTTGTGCAAGGAGGAGAGTTGAGGACGTCATTGAAGCCCTCAAAGTTGGAAAAAGGAGTCAGAACCCTAGAAACCCTTGAAAATAGGGGGTATGAGGATAGTCCTATGTACGGAAACCAAAGGGACTAAAAACCTAGTAAATATTGAAGCCTAGGGTACCACTATAAATAATCTATAAAAATATTTGGGGGTTGTTAAGAACATTTTTGAGAAAAGCCAAGAAAACGGGTTCTAGGAGGCTTAATTGGGCAAAAGGCTACAAGGCCTAAAATTGGGTTTTTCAAGAAAGTGATGGGTACAAGGTGAAAGAATCCTATGAGATGGATCAGTGAGGAGTCAAATCAACAAGGGGATAGTTATAATACCCTTTCGTAGCCCCTCGAGTGGTTAGGACACTTTGGGTCAATGTGGAGCCCAGGGAAGCTTAGTGGTGAATTGAGAGCAATGGTGAAGAATTTGAAATTGGTGGAGAGTCTTATGAGGTGAGAGGGGTTTAGGAGGGATCCCTAAGTAGGGTAGAGAGGAATACCCTAGGAATACAAGAGAATAGGTCTTGGGAAGAGCAAGATTGCTCTTGAAAGATAAGACTCCCCATCAATTGTTGAAGGAGTGGTCTATGTAATGAACTTTTGACCTTGTACAGGGTATTTTGAAGATGTTTGATGCTTTGGAATGGTCTAGGAAGGCCTGAGTATATGAGTTTCTATAAACCCTCCCTCTTTGCATTGAAAAATGGGGGTTTTTGTATTGGAAGCCTAGTTGAGCGGTTAAGGTCCTAAGACCTACAAATTATCTTGTTTTGAGACCTAATTGTCTTTTAATGAATCAAATGTTTTGTGAAGGGAAATATAGTTCAATAAGTGTGTCAAAAAAGGTGTTGATTTCTTCCTTTGTATTGCATCAGTTTGTGTAGAGGTATTGGAAGGTGTTTGGACCCTTCAGAGGAATGGGAGAGGCTTGGAGTTGTCTTAAAGGATGAATTTTGGTGAATGGTTCTGAATTTCTATAATTGGCAAGTGTAAATAATTGTGTAAATAATTTGGTAATTTAAAATGTGCATTGACAACCTAAGGTTATAATGTCAAACAAAAATGAAAGCAAGCCATAATAGAATGAAAGAAAATTTGTAAAGACTTCACATACCTTAAAAACCAGACTTTCAAATGGAGGAGTTCAACCCAATTATGTAGCCTTAGCTTTTACTTTCTTCAAACTCCACAACAATTTGACTTGTTCAAAAGCTTGTTCCCTTCCACACTTCAATTGTATATCAATTTTCAATGGAATTCAAACTTCAATTGATATTATATGTCTTTCAACATCCAAACTCTGCTATTTCATGCAAAGGTGGTAAAAAGATCATGGAAAAGGTGATGGAAAGTGAAAAAGATGCTTGCACACTTCACAACATCATCAAAAATATATTTTTTGTCAGAGCACGCATAGAACTAGGGAAATATGAAGACTATGGGCCTTCAAATCACGGGTATATTGATTTTTTTACCATTTTAGTGGACTCCAAAATGCGCTCGCATTATAACGTGAGTGCGTTATGTGAAATTAGGTTTTATTAGTGTATTTTTGATAGTATAGGAGTTTCTGAGAGAGTGGGAGGGAGAGAGGGGGAGAGTGGAAGATAGAGAGGGAGGGAGAAGGGACCAGTGGGAGAAAGAGAGAGGGAGAGAGTGGGAGATAGAGTAGGAGGGAGAGAGTGGGAGAGTGGGGGAGAGTGGGAGAGAGTGGGAGAGTGGGGGGGAGTGAGAAAGAGTGGGAGAAGGGGAGAAGTGGAGAGTGGGAGATAGAGAGAGAGGGAGAGAGGGGGAGAGTGGGAGAGTGGGGGAGAGTGGGGGAGAGTAGGAGAGACCCTAATCCCTCAACCCCTATACCCTCTTAATCCCTCAACCCTTAAACACTAATCCCTCAACCCCTATACCTTCATAATCCCTCAACCCTCAACCCTCAACCCTTAAACCCTAATCCCTCAACCCCTATACCCTCTTAATCTGTCAACCCTAAACCCTCAACCCTTAAACCCTAAACCCTAAACACTAAACCCTTAAACCCTAATCCCTCAATCCCTATACCCTCTTAATCCCTCATTCCTCAACCCTCAACCCTTAAACCCTAATCCCTCAACCCCTATACCCTCTTAATCCCTCAACCCTCAACCTTCAACCCTTAAACCCTAATCCCTCAATCCTCAACCCTTAAACCCTA
>CM021101.1:629180107-629363918 GCA_007115665.2 Sequoiadendron giganteum
AAAATATGTGTAAATGAAAGTAAATTAAAAAAATTAAGAGCTTTTATAAACATGTAACAAAATAAATTTTATAATAGTTCTATGTTAGTTGAGAATCTTTAAGATATTGGTACTTTTATCATTTATTTAAAAAGTTATAATATTGAAATTTATTATAGACAGGTAAATATATAAGAAAATAAAGTAAATTTATGAAATGTTCATTATATTAAGCCTTATATTCTTTTAAAGATTTTGAAGAATGATAAGTGCAAATAATAATTAAAAAACTAAGATCAAAATAAGATTTATTTAGGAATTTAATTCTTTTAGAAGACATTTTAATTAATTTTGAATTTTTTGTTTTCAATATTACATGAAATTTATTTCTCCAAAATTTTAAAATATAAAGGCTCATACATATGGTTTTTAATATCATCAATTTTAAAGAATTTCCTAATATTTGTAAAATTATAATGTTGAAAGTTGACTCTCTCCAAAATTTTAAAATATTAAGGCTCATACATATGTTTTTTAATATCATCAATTTTAAAGAATTTGCTACTATTTGTAAAATTATAATGTTGAAAGTTGATTCTCTGTATTTGTCCCATTTATTTTTGGGCTAAATTTGACTAAGTTATATTTTATTCAATTATGAAGTTAGCATGATCTCATATGACACAACCTAAGAAATTGATTTTGACTTTTATTTCATCAATCCCTTTACCTAGATTAGTTCCAGAAGTATGGAAGTGATCTAAACACTTTTAAAACATAAATTGAAAATTGGGATCTTGTTGATTCATTATAACTAACCATTATGAGTCAATTGAAACATGAAAATAATTAACTTATGGGTTAGGGTATTATATTTAAAGCTAAAACCTAATTCATTTACATCTACCAAAGAGAAAATTTGAGTAATGAGCATTAAAAATAATTTCATAGTATTTTGTTATATTAATATTTATACATCCTTATTCTCAATGCACCTTTTGCATCCTTGTTCTGTGTGAATGGACTAAGGAAATTTGTTGTGACCTTTCCTTCCACATGAAAAAAGCATATATTGAGTGCTATCCAAGGATAAGATCTACTATTTTTACCATAAAGATTTCATTTATTAGATATAATGTGGAATTTATTTAACAGTTAATAAAGATTAAAATTAAATAAATATAATTAAATATTATATATATTATTTAGCTTACGGGTTAGTGAGTATGTGAAAATAATTAAATTAGCATGATATTATATATCAATAATATGGATTTAAAGTGACAAAAAATTATATAAAAAAATCTTTCTAGAATATCTTATTTTTCAACAAACAATTGAAATTATATAATAATCTTTAGACTTTTCTAAATCAAAATATCTTTGTAATTCTTATTCCTTAAAATGTGTAGGAAATTACTAATAATAATTAACATAGTAAAATAATAATTGAATTAGATTCCACAACTTTGAATTAGATTCCACAACTTTTGTGGTTGGCAATGTAAGCTTTATTTGCTATATCATGGATCCTTACACACTATTAGAAAAAATTATGAGAGTCCAATAAGATGGCACACCTCATAGGGTCGATTATGGAAATAAAATAGGGCGTAATGATGTGTATAATATGCTTGTAGTTTGGGTCCTATTGAATAATATTTTTAATATTATTGTTGCTATTTTGAATTATACTTTCAGGATATGGCTAATGCATCAGCACCTCAAGATGTTATTACTATTTCAAGCAGTGATTCTGAGTCCAAGACACCCTCATCACAAACCCATGAGTTACCTCTATCAACAACCGACTCAACGTCTGTAGATTGGTTGGGTTTTCCTCACAACAATGTTGAAGTTTTTTCAAACAATATCTTGACAAGTTGCTGTGAAATTTTTGAAGAAGCTATGCAATGTGCAAGATCATGAAGTTGAGTTGGTGCAAGAAGTTGTCCAAAAATTTCATGCGACCTATGAAGCTCTTGAGCTATATTATGGTTTCAATGCATTTGAACTAAAGTGTGAATTCCAAGCTCTATTGGAAGTTAGCTACTTTTTTGCGATTGTTGATCGAGATTACCAGCATGATACAAATTAGATGCTCTTGTCAAGCCAAGTGAAGAAGCCAAAATAGTTATATGTAGAGCAAAATGGATTTAGTGGGAGTTCAAATAACTTCTTGGAAGTTAATTTTTTGTGATGTCAAAAGATGTCAAAATAGCTATATGTAAAGTGAAATGGATTTAGTGGTCGACCTTATATTCCAAATCTTAGTTGTTATATATTATGTTTATATTGTAATGCCATTGTACATATTGATCTATATAGTTCTAATTTTAATGAATAGCACTTATTGTAATACTTGTGTCCCCTTATTTTCAATATTATTTTGAACTATAACCTTAAGTCTAACAAATGTATATTGCAATGTTGCTAAAAATGATGATATATTTAAACATCATTGTAAAAATTCTCTCAACAATATGTTGAGGTATACGTTTTCTAAAAAAAACATATGCCAATCCTATTCAAACACTATCTTACACATGATATAATTTTGCAGGGTTAGTCAACTTCCATAGACCATGGCTACAATATTAAC
This sequence comes from Sequoiadendron giganteum, assembly GCA_007115665.2. NCBI lineage: Eukaryota > Viridiplantae > Streptophyta > Pinopsida > Cupressales > Cupressaceae > Sequoiadendron > Sequoiadendron giganteum. The sequence goes on from CM021101.1 coordinate 629,182,689, forward strand.
CACATGCAATTAAACTTATCCATGATGGGAATCAAGGGTGTGAACCTAATGTGCAGATTTTATCTATTTCCAACTTTAGACATGGCCATGAACGCAACAACCCCTACAAGGTAGAAATATCTGATGGGGCCTACAAACTAAAAGCATCGTTACCACAAAAATACAATCATTACATAGCCTCAGGTGAAATTTCAGTTGGAATGATAATACAATTGACAAAATATAATTGTCCCAAATCAAGTGGGTCTTGGTGAGTAAAGAAATTCTCAATTTTTGAAAAGAAAATATTATGATATTTTTAGCTTGTTCCTTATATTGCTAATTCTTATTCTTGTGTTGCACATGTATAGGTGGATTGTCATTGTGAACCTTGAGATTGTTTCTACAAACCAAGATATAATCGGTGAACCTACTTAACTTTATATGGAACAAGAGCACCATATAGAATAGGTAATGGGAAATTCCTCAGATCCACATGTGAAACCTGAGACAATTAGCACTACTAGAGTATCAACTCCTACAAGAAGATTATTTGGTGTGAATCCTTCTAGGGGTGGAATGGAAGCACCAGTCACAATTACGCCTATTAAAATTTTGAACCCTTTTCAACCAAGATGGACTGTCAAAGGTCGTGTGACTGCTAAAAAGGATATTTGCCAGTACAATACCCAAAAAGGTACAGGTCAACTTTTCACCTTCGACATCATTGACATAGAAGGGGTTGAAACACATGTGACTTGTTTCAATGAAGTTGTTGATCTTCATTATAGAAATATTACTATTGGAAAAATCTATACGTTATCTGGTGGTGCAGTAAAGACTGCTAATAAGCTTTACAACAAGTTAAATAGTGGCCTAGAAATTTCCTTGTCAATAGAGTCAAAGGTCACTCTTTGTGAAGATGACCATTCTATTCCAGAACACTTATTCTCCTTTACACCTATCAGTGAACTTGCAAAGAAGAGTAACAATTCAACTGTTGATGTTATTGGAGTTGTCACTTATGTCAATCCAAGCTCGACAATTAGGAGAAGAGATGGGACAAAGGTCCTAAGGCACACAATATCCTTGTTGGACATGTCCAAAGCAATAATAGATATCACTCTATGGGGCACAATAGCAGAGAAGGAAGGTGCTTGTCTTCAACAAAAGTATCACTTACAAGAAACTACTATTCTCACTATTAAAAATGGGCGAGTCTGCGATTACAACGGAAAGGTCTTGAGCACATCAAGCAATACAAATTTATTTATAGACCTTGACATCCAAGAGAAAGAACAAATACAAACTTGGTTTGAACGAATTGGGGCTAATATTCTATCACCTTCAACAAAGTTAAGCAATCCATCCATGCCTGCCACAAGAATAACAATTAGGGATGTTCAAGAACAAATGCTGCATAGAGTGCATCATCTCCAATGTACAATAAATGCAACATTGTTGTTCATCAAATCTGAATCATTTTTCTATCCAGCATGCCCTAATGTAACAGGGGGACAACAATGCAAGAAAAGATTGGTGCAAACTGAAGATGACAAGTGGTTTTGCTCAAAGTGTCACATAGCATGTACCTCTTGTAATTATAGGTACATACTACAAATAAAGTTGAAAGACCACACAAATATGCTATGGGCAGTTGCATTCGATGAAGCAATAATAGAACTCATGCAAATGTCTACGGAGAAGCTATACTCTCTACAGTTTGAGGATGAAATAGAAAGGGATACTCAGCAGGTAATAAGAGACGCGTTGAACAAAAAAAACTTGTTTACTTTGACATGTAGAAATGAAACATACAATAATGAAGAATGTTTGAAGGCAACTATTACAAAGGTTGAGCAGGTTGACTTCACTACAGAGAGCAATATCTTACTTTCTAATATCAAAGAAATGTGTAGTGACAAGAATGACCAACAACATTATACGGTTGAGAAGAAATCTGAGCAACATAGGAGTCTTTCTATGGTCATTGATTTGGAATCACAGGGTGTAGGGGCATCCTCTCCAGGTGTCTCAAATGGTGGGCTTGCTTATGTTGTGCAAGATTACCATGTTGCCAGCGTAGCACAAGTGGAAGAGGATTGCATTTCTGTAAAGGGCAAGGAAGCTAAATCTTTTAAGCCTTCTTTTGACATGACTCTCCGCTCCCACAAGAGTAGCTCTAAATCTAAATCTTGATTATTTTGGTTTGGGGTCTGGTTTTTGGCTGCTTGCAAGTTGTTTTCCTTGCAACTTTCTTTCTAGTTGTGGTTCGTTGGCTTTCAATGCCTCTTTTACCCATGGTTTTCTAAGCTCTCATGGTCTTTATGTTAGGACAAATTTTTGGTTCCAGGTTCCATATCCTTTCAAAATTTGTTTGTACAGGGTTTTTGGTCCCTTCAAAACCTGCTTTTTCCTTAATGAAAAACCATGGGATCAATATATTCTACTATAAGATAGCATTATATTTGATGGTTTTTTTGTTCCCTTCAATATTGTGTGTTTGAAGTATAACTATAATAGTAAAATCTCAATAAAATAAAAGTAGCAATCTATATGTGTTTTCTTATCTCTATATATATGTGGAATCTACTTCTTCTACCATTGTAGGACCCAATTATTTTGACATGATGTAATCTACAACTATCTTAAAACTAAAATTTAAGAGATATTAGTTCTAAAAACTATGAGTTGAATATGTAATTTTTCCTTTTTTTTCCTTTTTTGATAGATATATTTAATTGGGTTGCTTAACTAAGAATTTGTGTTCTTTTACCTTAATATACCTTCCTACAATTTTATTGAATTGTGTCGACAACATTGAATTAGGATAATTCTCCATTATATATATGTATGGGTGTGTGTGTGTTTTTTTGGATGTATAAATATTCAAAATGTGTTCTTTTACCATTGTACGCTTTACATATATTTTGTTGATGCCACACATAGTTGTTCAAGTGTGTTTATGCTTCCCTTATTACTAATTCAGCCTTATATTCCCACAATATAGATGGCGGACCACTGCCCCGAAACAAGCCAAGCTTGCTTCCAACAACTAGAGATTAGAAGATAATAAACTCAAAAAAGAAACCGGGATTACTATGCTCAACATAAAGAAGCGATCGCCACCCGAAGGCGGATGAAAAAGTTTCAATCTAGCCAAATCGACCCCCACCAAAGAGAAGCACAAAGGGTACGTGATTCTGAGAGAAACCACAATTACTATGCTCATCATAGAGAGGAAATAAGAGCAAAGAAACACATTAAAAATTTACAGAAACAAACATGTCAAGGTCAACATATGCAGACACAAGAAGATTTACAAGATCGAAATTCATTCAGCAAAACTGCTACCTTCATAAAAATAATGAAAAGCTTATGAAAAAAGATAGATGCACTTTCCAATAGGAAAACATGCATTATATGCAAGGAAAACTACCTAGGCATGCTTCTTCATTCATCAAACACTCATGCTACTTGAAAAGGATGTTTTAATGAGAGAGGTATACATCGATTCTCCTCACTCAACAACATGGACCCAAGAGAGCAACCTGTTGTGCTGAAAAGACTGACCCAAGTGGAGGAAATGCTATTTGCTAGAGTGAACCCAGTGCTACAAGTAACCCATGCTCTTGGAGGGCAGTATAAATATAGCGGTCACACAATTAGCTTCCCACAAGATATCAAAAACATTGCAAAAGTTCTCCCTCGAAGGATAGAAGACTTGGATGTGCTCATAGTTCGAAGGCTACACAGTACAGGGAATTTCTATGATTGTTATGTAAGTAGATGTCACATTAGAGATGCATTGCAATACAAAGTGAAATATGACCCATACTATAATGATGTTGCCATAAGTGTTGATGGCTTGGCTCAAATTCCTGAAGTTTGCATAGACATTTCAACCATGTTGCACACCATTGCTACTAGCAAATGTACAGCGGTGCCAAATAGTGGGAACACCGTTGATGAAGATGAAATTGAGGAGAGCACAGTACACACATCATCATTTATGGCTAAGTTGCCAAATAGACGTCGTGAGCTAGAAATTATTAAGCAAGCACTAGACCTTGAGGACAACACAAATACCACTATACATTGGCCCGAGATGAAATCATCACCAATAAATGAATACAATATCGAAGGCTTGCTTGATATGGCATTTCCAACACTCTTCCCCAATGGGGTTGCACTACAAATTCAACCACGAATTAGGGAAGTCCGAATGCACGAGTATGCACTGCACTTGATGAGGTTCCATGACCAAAGGTTTGGGAGGCATCCAAGGTTTCAATATTTTATGCTCAATCTTATGTTGTGACATCATGGCCAAGGGCTTGCAACAGTTTTCATTAAAAAAAATTCTGAAGAAAACATCCCCACAACTATTGAAAACCTTCGTGCACACTTGAAAAACCTCCCTGACACACAATTAGCTGAAGAGCTCATGCACTTTGGATCTTCAATTTGAGGCACAAGACCATATTGGAACAAGTGTCATTATGAGCTAACAAATATGATCAACCAAATAGGGTCTCCCACTCTATTCTTCACATTGAGTGCAACAGACACAAAGTGGCCAGACCTGCAACGATTGCTCTCAAATGACACAATAGTGGAAATGCAAACAAACAAACAACGCTTGGATAATGTAATCAATAATCCCCACACCACATCATTATATCTACACCAATGATTTACAGTATTTCGTGAAGAGGTCATCCAAAGAATTCTTGGTGCAAAATATTATTGGTATAGATATGAATGGCAACATCGAGGCACTGCACATGTGCATGGATTCCTCTGGCGCGAAAATGCACTAGATATGGATAAAATTGATTGGGAGAACAACACAGAAGTTGAACAGGCAAGGAAATTATTTGACAAGTATGTAAGTGCTTGGAACCCTCGCCTTGCTTCACTTAGAAACAACACAGTCTACCATCCTCCACACGATGACCCATGCATGCTAGACACAGCTCAGATATTGGCTATAGATCCCTCTCATGACTATGAGGAGATAATCAATTGTGTCCAGAGGCACACAAAATGCAAAGAGGGAACATGCTTATGCAAAAAGGGGAAACAACTATAGTGTCGATACAAAGCTCCATGGAAAGAACAGATTGTATCTACCTTATCATGTGATGATAATGGGAAGAAAGAATATGAACCTGCAAGAAATGATGATAGGCTAAACATACATAATCCAGAAATGCTTTTGATATGGAGAGCCAACATAGATTGCCAACTAGTTATCTCATGAGCACTTGTACTAAAATACATTGCCAAGTATGCGTCAAAAGCAGAGAGAGCATCTGAGTCTTATACTGATATGTTAACAAGAATATCTGCATGCTAGAGAACAAATGCCCTGGCTATCACAGCATTTCAAAAATTCATGGTAGAGCTTGTTGCAGAGCGTGATATAGGAGCCCAAGAAACATGCCATATGCTTCAAAAATTACCACTTGTTGTTTGTATTCGACCATTCATGTCTTTGAATGTTGGTTGGAAAGTGTTCCAATGAATAACAAGAAAAATAGATGAAATCCACCTGCATACAACCTACCTGCATTCCTACATTAATCGGAAATGGAAACAATAACACTACTTGAATCTACAAGATCTTTCTCCTATTCTGCAAGGCGCAAAGGATGCAAATGGAAAGAGAGAGAGGTAAAAGCGATTGTTAATGTTTTCCCAAAGTTCTACAACATCCCAAAGGAGGACTCAGACAACTTTGAAACTTTTTGGTAGAGCGAGCTACTATTATACAAACATTTTCGAAGAATAGAAAGTGAGTTAGGGCTTACAAAAGATACAATAATTGCAAATTGGAAGCAAATGTACGCAACCAAATATGATGTATGGCATGCTAATCGCACAGTTGAAATGGAAGTAACCACTAAAGAAGAAGATGAGAGCGATACAGAGATGGCCACAACATATACACCAGAACTTAACGAATGGGAATTTTTTTCACAAATGGGTCCCTCAAACAATGTAATTCTAAATGAACTTTAGATGCTTGGTAGGCATGATTTTGATAGCAACAATAAATGGGATCAACTAGTGATACCCCAAGATCTTCATGAAATTGCCACCCAGTTCATACCCATGAAAAAGTCATGTAGCCAAGAAGAGACTATGGCAAGGAACTTGGATGTCCCAGACTATAAACTATCAGAGCAACAAAAACTAGCACTCACAATTATCATTGACCATAGTCAATGCCCCTCAAAAGAACCATTACACATGGTTATTCAAGAAAATCGTACTTGATTTCCTGCATAAGAAAAGCACTCACAAGTACGAGCCCAGAACAAAAAAACCAGTTGCTCACATTAGCTCCTACAGGGGTGGCTGCATTTGACATTCATGCATCAACTATACATTCAATGCTGTGGATCCCTATTAAAGACATGAACCCACTACAAGGACAGACATTAACAACATTTCAAGAAGATATGAAACATATAAGATACATTTTGATAGATGAGATGAGCTTCATAGGTCCAAAGTTGCTACTGAAAATAGACACAAGACTACATGAGGCTTTCCCACACCGACAACATGTACACTTTGGTGGAGTGTCTATAATATTGATCAGTGACCTCGCCCAATTGCCACCTGTAATGGACAAACCTCTATACACATCCCACTCAACTTCAAAAGCACTATGGAACCAATTTACAACTGTTGTCACCTTACAAACAGTATTCCGTCAACAAGGTGAGACTTCAACACAACAGAGATTTCATCAACTATTGCAAAACATACGTAGTGCAGAAGCAACAGAAGAAGATTGCACCTTTTAATGACACGCATAGACAAGCAGCTCAAAACGAGAGAAAAAGAAGAGTTTGACAATTCAATGCACTTGTTTTCTACAAATGATTTAGTTAGACTACACAACAGAAGAATATTAAAATCATTGAATCATCCAATTGCAATCAGTGTTGCAACAAGCACTCGATCTAGAATGGATACTGCAGCTAATGATGAACAACTTGAAAAAGAAGTATTGCTTTGTAAAGGGCAACACATAATGCTCACATCCAACATATGGACACAAGTAGGACTAGTGAATGGAGCTCTTGGCGAAGTTGTTGAAATCATTTACAGTCCAGGTTCCAAATCGCCAGATGTTCCCATGTATGTTGTAACAAGGTTCGCCACCTATAATGGCCCACCATAGAATGAGCTTGACCCCAAGAGCATACCAATAATACCTATTTCCCTGGGCAATAGAAGGAAAATACCTCTCACAATGGCATGGGCTATTACCATACACAAAGCTCAAGGCCTAACACTACAACAAGCAACAATTGATATTGGTAAAATAGATAGGCAAGGACTAACATTTACAGCCATATCTAGAGTTCGATCATTAAATGATCTTCACATTCAACCACCATTCTCTTTTGAAAGATATTCCAAAATTCAAACCAATCGATTCACAATCATAGGAAACGAGAGGAGGCCCGCTTACAACAACTATGTCTCTCCTAAATCAAGGTACACACCTATTACAAAATCCTACAATTTTATTGCATCAATGCCTTATCTAGACACCTAACCACCCTGTTGCTTTCATTATGCAGGCCTTCAAGACAAATCCTACAACCATATCTAGAGTTCAATCATTAAATGATCTTCGCATTCAACCACCATTCTCTTTTGAAAGATATCTCTCCTAAATCAAGGTACGCACCTATTACAAAATTCACACTTCTAAGCTTAAAACTAGTGCTATAATTTTATTGCATCAATGCCTTATCTAAACACCTAACCACCCCGTTGCTTTCATTATGCAGGCGTTAAAGACAAATCCTATAGCTCACAAAATCTCATTGCCACAAAGAAAAAATACACCGCTTCTACATGTACATGATACAATACCAGTGTATGCTGGCCTATCGGCGTAACTATTGCACCTCATTGGGGTGCAATTGCTAGTATATATCCTAATTCACAAGTTTATATAACACATTATTTGATAATCGAATACACATTCACATATCAATGTAAGTGTGTGTATATATGTATATATATACACCTATATATAGATTAACATACTAGTATGGACATATCCTTTTCGTTAATACATACTCGTAGGTTAGTATATATATGTATATTCTTATATAATATATGTACATATATATCACAATTTATATTTAAGCACATATATACATAGTCATATTGACCAACATATATACATGGTATGTATATATATGTATGCATATGTCTCTTTTTCTAAATGAAATTCCTATCCATATGGGTAATCCATACATTAGCATGCATAGATATGTCTATCTACGTATTCTTATGCATGTATTTACTCATGCACATGAGTTTTCCATTGAAACATGCATATGTATTCCGTAGAACAAATATAATCACACAAAGAAGAACTCACATAAATCAAAGAGACTCAATACTTAGACTCCTAAGAAAGAACATTCACAAATATAAATGCAATCAAGACTAAAGATAACTTACTATTTCCCAACTATTTTCTTGACTTGACAAAAATAGAAGCGTGTGTGTGAAAGCTCAGTTTAGGTCTTTTATCAAAGGTTACTAGACCAAGTTCTTCTCCTTGAGTGATACTTGCCCTCTCATTAGGAGGTTTGACACTTTTATTGCAACCAACTTTACACTTTACAATAGTAGTTAGCTGAAAACTATACATTCACTTGCATCATATATTTTCATAATTAGAATCATTTCATAACATCAAATTGAATCAACATTTATTCTTCATAATTCCAAAACACATAGAGCATAAATACACTCATTTCAAGCATTTTCACCCGACTAGGTAAAATTAAATTAGTAACAAAGCGGGGTGTAACATATTCCCCCCTTGTGAATCATCATCCTCGATGACTTTAAGTATTAGATATAAATATAAACTATAAGCACAAACATATCAACATTGTTTTTCAAGAACTCTCAAAAGCATGTAAGACATGTGGAAATTTTTTCTTAATCTTAGCATAGTCTTCTCATGTAGTAGAATCTTCTACATACTGGTCCCACTATACTTTGCATTGTAGAACCTCTATTTTATGCAAGTGAAGCTTACGTGACCTTGAGAGGCTCGATTGTTACCACTCCTAGATCCTGCACCTATAAATTATTCCAATAAATAACATGGTTATCCCCTAGTATATACTTTTTAAGGTATGAGACGTGAAAGGCATTGTGCATCCTGGCAAGAGTTGATGGCAATGCAATTCAGTAAGCAAATAGGTTTATTTCCTCAAGAACCTTGAAAGGAACTGTGTAGCATGGAGCTAGTTTGGAAGACTTTCCAAACCTAATGAAACTCTTATGAGGTTTAACCCTTAAAAACATCTTTTCCCGTAATATAAAATTTTTGGGTACCTGATTAACATCTACGTAGCTTTTCTGTCTATCATTGGCTTCAACTAGCCTTTTCTTAATAATTCCTACTTTCTCCTCCATTTTTTGATAACATCTCTGTCCCAAGACTTATCCTATCCTCTATCTTATCTCAGCTTATAGGAGTTCAACATTTTCTACCATACAATGCTTCAAATGGAACCATCTTTATTGTTGAATGACAAGGATTATTGTATGCAAATTCCACTAATGGAAGGTAATCTTCCCACTTGTATTTTTGATCCATGCAATACATCCTTAGTAGATCTTCAAGAACTTGGTTAACTCTCTCAGTTTTTCATCCATCTCTAGATGATAGGCTGAACTTACATTCAACTTAGTTCCAAGTGATGTGAACAAGGTTTTCCAAAATCTAGATGCCACATGAGCATACCTATCCGAAATGATTTTCTCAAGAATCCCATGCAATCTAAACACCTCTTGAATAAATTTTCATGCTATGATAGGAAATCCATTAGTTACATTTCTCGATATTGTCACATCGTGCTTCTTGCATAAACTTAATTATTTAATAAAGATTTAAAACATTAGGATATGTTTATAATTTTATTTTAAATTAAAAGGTTTAAATAAATTGAGTCTAAAGAAGATGAAATAGTGGTTGAGAGCATTGATTAAATTTTCAATTAAATAAAATTTCAACTAATTAAAATGTGCATATATAAATCATACATTAATTGCGAAATGCATATTAACGAGAGATATGGAGGGAAATAATTTTAAAATTTGTAATGATTATAATGAATTGGTAAGTAATTGTTTGAAAGAAAATAATTATACATTAATAACCTGTAAGTGGGAGGAATGGTAATTGAATAGCCCTCTTTTCAAGGTGTTTTACATACCTGAGGAAACACTATGTTTAGTAGAAGGGAGCAAAAAGAAAACACGCTTCTATGTTAAAAAAAAAGAAACATTTTTCATTCATGATCATATGGAAGGCACAAAGCCGTCAACCTAACCTTCATACCTTCAAAAAAGGGCTTAGATGCCTGGTGATTTTTTTTCTTGGATGCTTGGATCTTCATCTTGGATATGGCCTAAATCATGCTGACCATGTGGAAAGGTGAGGAGCTGTATTTGCATAAAAATAATCTGGAAACTATGGAATCTATCTTATCCTCTAAGTACATTGGCAATTGACGAATCCAAATGAGGTATGTATGTTATAAACTGGGTAAATACTTGGAAAAAATACTTAATTTATTTATTGATAAGTCGCTTCAATTTGTAGCGGAAATCCAATATGCAATAGGATTAGAACTAGAGCTTGAAATGCTCGTGCATGTCGAACAAGAGGTAAATTTGTGGGTGATGATACCATTAGCAGTTTTACGCCTATCTGGGATTGATATTTAGACCCATGCTTTGCATTTTTCCCCTCTTAAGCCAATTTGTCATAATATCATTGTGATTATTTATTTAAGTCGATTTTCCTGACATGTACAACCTTATCACCTTTATTTTATTGTGATTCTTGTGTGTAAATTTGAGGTAAGAGATTTATGCATTGCTCATTACCTATCTCGGTACCAATTATGTCATCCTAGAGTAATCTTTCCAGATCAATAGTATCTATTGTGATGAGATGTTAGGATGCAGAAATCGGGGAAGATTTGTTTAAAATTTCTAAGCCCCTTTTTGCTTCACTGATTTGTTTGTGCATACCCAGACATTATGGCATTATGCATGACCACATATCTTGAAGGTGTTGGTATATCAATTCATGCACATTGTCTATGCTACCTAATACACTAAGACTCTGCTTAGTTTTGTTTTGTCAAAATATTATAATAGGGTTGTGCGCCTCCTTGACTTAGCTTTCTATGAAAGGACCTTCCTCATAGGTTACTATAACTCCCATTTTCTTGATATCTTGAGTTTAATAGATGGTAAGGGTGTTCATCTGAAGAAGGGATTGAGAGCATCAATAGTCATGATTGGTGACTTGCATTCATCATAAAACCGAGGAGATTTTGGGAGGTTGCGACCTTGGAAACACACCAAAAAATATGCTATCTTTGCATATGGGCATTCATAAGTCCACCCTTGAGGCATTATACTCACAGTATATGCGCCTAGATAAAACATCCATATTTTGTATGCTTGTCTCCCAAGGCCGATAGTTGCATCGAATATCAGGATATTTGAATGCCTTAGGCATAGATCAAACCGTACCCTGTTCTCGTACCCAAATCTAGCTTGAGTATGCCACTAATATTCCTAATAATGCCAGGCTGGTTATTCATTTGAGGTGTATCGACCCCATAATGTATGTGTAGTTTCAAACTAATATAATCTGTGTGCCAAAAACCTGAATTACAATACTCTTGAGAACTGAAGTATAAATGTGAACTCAGGTTAAGACTAAATATTTTCCTAAGATTCCTTTCCAACATGAAACCAAGGGACCTCCTTAAATCATATCACATGCCTGGTTTAGTCTTACTCAAATCCGCATACATGCTACTAGGGAATTTAGCCAAGTATGCAACATGATGGTTATTTTCTTGATTTAAAAATGTAGAGACTAAAAATTGGTCTACGCCTGCGAGTACCACTTTCAACATAATTTTCTAATGTCCATGGTCACAATTAAATAATGTTAATTATTTAATTATTTCCTAAGCACATCTTTCTTCTATTAATTAAATAACTATAATTATTTGATTAATTCATTATGACTCTTATTCAAGTTTGATTAATTAAATAAATCTTATTTATTTAATTACGTCGCTAATTAATAAATTCCCTTTCTGAATTAAATAATTTACCCTTTTATCATATTTCGACTATAATTAAATATTCTTTTCAAATTATTTAATTATTCAATTAACCTTTTCAGTCAATTAAATAAAATATTATTTATTTATTTAATTAAATCATTTCAATTTTCGAATGTTGAATTAAATTAACATTTAATTCATAATTAATTCTTTCTGTCACATTTTTCTATCGTCCAGTTAACTAATTATTCACTCACCATCTGACTCAAGATCTATTTAAATCCATCAGTTATCTCCGGATTCGATATCTGATTGTCTATGTGAAAAGGATTCTCTGTCACAACTAGTCAATTAACTAGTTCTAACTCATATGAATGAACATATTTATTAATTAGATATCTTTATTTAATTAATTAATTCATGTGTGCATTCGAATAGATCATTCTCCAAGTTCTAACTTTATCCTTTTCATTCAAAGTCTAATTCTTCTATTTTCAAAGACTTTCAACTAAAGGTTAAATCATTTATTTAATCTTGAACTCTTATTCTTTCAATTTTCGAACAGTCTTAACACTAGATTAAATTATTATTCTAATTTAATCTTTATCTTATAGAATTTCCCAACTCGTGTTCTAACTGACACATAACTCACATCACATGGCATTCAAAAATCTCGATTGTTGATTTGTCTTTCGAATATGAGCCGATCGTTTGAAAACCAACTTTCTATAAATTGGCTGATCTTTGGCATTATTCCTCCTCCCAAAATCAATACACTTTTTGGAAGAACTTAATCTTCAATATTTTGCTTAAAAATACATCAAGGCTATGCTTTCATACATACAAAAAATCTGAGGGCAAGTATACCAACACAAAAAAATTGAGAAGGACAATCAAGATAATTCAAAGAAATTGATTGATATTCAACGAGATTGTTCTATGTTTTACGTTATTTGATTTTTAATTCATTTGATTCATTCTTTGTTGTTTAATTTAGATTTATGCATGTTTAAATTAGATTTAACCATCTTACTATGCAGCGCTATTTTATCTACATTACATTTGGTGAGCTCGACGTGAAGACACTTCAAACTTCGTGAATCCATTCCGCTTTCTCATTTTTTTTGTTTTGCAGGTGTGATCTCCTAAAATGTTATGTCCTAATGTAATATGTTAAACAAATAATGATGCAATAAAAAGAAATAACACAAAAGAGGACACCTCAATGATTAGCCTAAGTAATTGATAAAATGAAAGAAAAATGAAATAAATTGAGCTTGATTACACCTTCATGCTGCTTCTTCCTTGGTTGGCCCTTGATCTTTGGATGTCTTGTGTGCTCCTTGGATGGATATGGAGTTAAATGGATGCAAGATGCAAGATGGATTGATGAAAAATGCTATGGAGATGCTAAAATGTTGCAAATGATAATTTGGCAAGAGTTCGGTAGCAAAAGACTTCATTCCTTTTTTGAGAGAAATGAGGGGCTATTTATAGGGTAATTTGAATTCTCTAGAGAATTCAACGGTTGAGATTACTCCAGCAAAGCCAAGATGAAGGGCTATGGTGAGTTGAGGACTCACAAGCCCTCACATCTTGACATGTGGAATGTGAGATGGCCTAGGGTGGGGTGATGTGGAAATGAGGTGGAAGAGAAGTACATGAGGTGAATGAAGGACAAGTACCTTGTAGGTACCTTGGGGGATGAGAAGATTTCCTCAAAAAGGAACTTCTTGTCCCCAAATGAGCATGAAAGAGACATTTGAGGAATTTTAGAATTCCTCAAAAATCTCCATGGGAAAAGGGGAAGTGGTTGGAGAAATAAATGTGAATTAAAAATTCACATTCTTAGGAGAGTCTATTGGATAAGAGAGGGTTTCCAAAAAATTGGGGATTTTGTCACATGTGGGTGATGTGACAAGTCAAAGGTTCTAGAAGTCCTTGGCACATGTAAAGTGACAAGTCAATTCTTCTAGAAATTGCATGGGGATAGGGTAGACCTTGGAAAGGTAAAAGTGAATTAAAAATTCACATGGGGAAGAGGGGAGACTTGGGTGAATAAATGTGAATTAAAAATTCACATAGGAAAGAGAGTCGAGGCCAAGAAAGGCAAGTGGAAAGGTTGACCAAAAAAGGTATGCCAAATGTGGCTAATGACTTTGATTAAGCTTGTGCAAACATAGGATTATGATAATTAATGAGAGATTAGAGGCAAGTGGGAGATTATGGAGGATGTGACACTAATCTTGATTAAGTGGTGCACATCCTAATCACAGATTAATTAATTTAATCTGGATTAAAAGAGGATTATGGAGAATGTGACAAGGAGAGAGAAAAAGAGGGATTAAAAATTGGTTTTAATCCAAATAGGTCAAATGACTAAATAAAACAAATTGTCTTATTTATTTAATTTAGAGAAGAAAAGGTGTAAGGTAAAGTATTTAATTTATTCAATTACATACTTTAGGAACCTTAGGAAGAAAATGAAATAATGATTAAATAAATTATTTAATCACTATTAATGACATAGATGGATAGAGTAGATGATTTTGATCATATGGAAGTGATCAAATTTAGATGTCTACAATAGGTATCGTACGAAAAACCACATCTAACTGACAAAACGACGTATCTAAGTTCGCAAACCATATCTGACAAATCTCAAGATGCATCTGACGACATGAGCCGCATCTGAGACCTCCCACAATGCATTTGACTATCAACTTCAGGACACATCTGTAAATTTAAACGACGCATCTAGCTAGTAAAACTTTCCATTTTTCATATTCCGTATTTTCGTGTTTTGGTATTTTTTGTTTTTCGCTAACATTTTGTTTGCAACTGTGATTTAGGGGGATAACATTGTTTTTGTAGGATGAAGCATAGAAGATATTGAAAACCAAACCCATTTTCTTGCAGGATGAATGGCAAAGACCAATAAATTACTAATTGGTTGCATGCCGGACCTTTTGTTGAAGATTGCGAATATTAAAATTAACTTTTTTGTTTGATAGTTAGAAAATCGTCATTTGGAATTAAAAAGAACCAGTGTTTTTCGTGACTGTTTATGTTTGTGTAGAACCCTAATTCGGTACATCGAAGTATCCTCTCCCCTTGCACATTCATGTGATCCTAGGTGTAAGAGAACCGATTACTGACTCTAGAAATTTGGGCCTACATTGGTGGTTAATAATAACCAATGCAACTCAAAACCGGTGATGAGCTTTTTCGCTGAGCCACTCCCAACCGGTATACAAATTTTAATGGTTGAGGAAAGCTCAGTATTACAGAAATCCTAGCGGACACGCATTTGATTCCCTAGTACCCTTGTGGTGTGTTGAAACCTATAGAGCCTAACCTCTGCAGACTGGGATAATATTGCCTCTCGCATGGCTCTTTTGAACGGGTGTCCAAATTAAAAATCCAAATTGTTGTAGTTTTCCAAAATCCTATCTATTTATTGGTGTAGTAGGTCAGACCTGTGAAGTCATCTCAAATTATTATGGTTCATGTGTAGAGATGAAATGTATGCCATGGGATTTTGATGGGTACAGTAGCTTGGCTACCCCGTATAAGTGAGTGTCATGGAGGGGAGCCAGTGTGGTCAAGCTACTAATCATCCACCTTGAATATGCATAGCTAGAGAAATCCAATTGAGAACTCAGTAAATACTGTCCAACATAGCCTAGGTTGTACTTGTCTTATGATTTTAACAGATTCGTACACATCAAACTGAAAAAACTTTGTATTTTGTGATTGTTCTTTCTTTATTCGTCAAAACTTGATCATTAAACTGAGTCAGTCGTAACTTTGTCATAAAAAAACCACAACTATAAACTGAGTTGCAACTGTCATATTTAGAACTGCATGTGTCTTTACGAGCCACAACTATCAAACGAAAAACCTCATGTGTCTATCAACAGATTTATTTTCATAGAGTTTAGATTTCGAGTTGCATATACTTACTTAGTTGCATATGATTTGTGAGTCGCATCTGTCATCAAAAGTCGCATTTGTCTATCAACATTCAAGAATTGGTTTGGTCATTTAACCGCATCTGAAAACTAAAATGTATCTGTCAAATTCATCAACACATCTGAAACGTGAATCACAATTGGCTGTCAACAGAAAATTTTGAAAAAACTACAAACTCGTTCCTAAAACAAATCTGTCTTTTTCGCTTATGTTTCTTACGATCAACCTTGGAGAGAAACTGGAAAAAATTTCTCAAAACCTTTGCATTATTAGGTGTCATTTACATCTTAGCGGTAGTCTCCTAAGTTGTAAACATTTAGACACCCCATAGGAATTTGCATATCATAGAATAGAAAAAATTTCCGCGTCATTGGATACATTCATGCTTCGATTTGTTGTTATCATTGAACCTAGTCACTATTGTCCTATTAGTGAATCCTTCCATCTCAACAGTCTAGTTTGGAAAATTCACCTTATCAGTTGTCTTTGTCCTACAATCAAGTTCCTTGGTAAAGTTAGATCATTGCTTGGATTTATTCCATAGGTGGTAGGTTATACCCATCTTATAATCATTTACCGTCATAGTCGACTCAAAAAAAATCATACTGTCCATCCTAGCATACATCATCCTAGTATACATCATTTTAGAAATCCTTAATTTTTAGTGACATCCTTTATATTTAGAAAATCCCAAAACCATAGAAATAGGACAATCAGTTTATAGACATAGTTTGCATTACCTCATTTTGAGCAAATTTTCATGGTTGAAACAAGGTCTAAGAAGAAACACAGAGCAATGTTAGACCCTAATGAATTTGTCAATCCTTTCAGAAACCAACCATCAGGGAAAGAGAGACCACACAAAACTTTGCTTGAAAAACACATCACTAGAGACACACATGGAATTTTTTTTACTAAAGACATAGACACTGCTATACAAGATCCTGAGTTTGCATCCTTTATGGATGAGTGTTTGGAAAATGATCCCCAACGATATCTAGAAAATTTTCTAGTAGAAGGTGCCACAGTACCACCAGGATTTGATGTTCACACTTTGAAAACATCTATTCAACCAACGCAAACCATGACGTCAAGTTTCTCTATTCCTCAAATTACCACAACAATACCAATTGGCATACCTACTCAAACATCATCAGTTGTAAACACAACCCCATTCAACATAACACAAGGTTTACAATTCACTACGGGAGCATCTTCATCAAACCCCTTTGGCACAAACAATACTGCTAAAAGATCCAAAGTTGGCATGAACACAACTATACCACATACCACCATTCCACAAATAAGGGTTACACATAACATTCCGATAGGAAATATTCCTATACCAAATCAGAACATTTCGACAGGAAATATTCCCATACCAAATCAAAACATTATGACAAGATATATCCCTACACCGAATCAGAGCATTCAAACAGGATATATACCCTCGCCAAATCACAATTTGTCATAGAACGTAGCATTTCAAAACACTTACATCGATCCTAACAATGCAAACAACATGTCCTTGACACAGGTAGATGTTCTGCAAAATCAAATGCAAATCCTTCAACAACAAATGGACAGTATGTCTATGTCAGGAAAATGAACTATCTCAGCGCAAGATTTATGTCCATGTCCTTTTGACAAAGCGCTATACATGACACCCTTCCTACACAGATACATTATACCAATTTTTCCTAAGTATAATGGGAAGAGGAATCCTTTAGAACACATTAGAGAATTCTCTACAACATGCATGGACATATCATATGACCCCACATACTTGATGAGACTATTTCCGTGAACCCTTGTCGGGATAGCACTTGAATGGTTCTCTAAACTACCATATGGCATATGATCATGGGGTTAATTAGGTGAGAATTTTTTTGAACACTTTGCCTTCAAAATAGACAATGAAATAAAAATAGCTACCATGTGTCACACCATGTAAGAAGAAGGCGAAACTTTCACCACTTTCTTCCAGAGATGGAGAATTTTAGCTAGTAGATGTCCAGTTGAGATACCAGAAAAACAAAAAGTCATGATATTCCATGAAAATTTTAATTCAAAACTGAGAAGTGACTTAAGGGTACATTGGTGTACTTCATTCCTAGACTTGGTATAGAAGGTCATCATACTTGAAAAAGGCCTTATTGACAAAGGAGACATTAAAGTACTAGGAAGGAACCCAGTTGTTCAACATCAAAACACTCCCAACGATAGAAACAAGTTCTAGTCTAGAAATAAAAATGTAACAAATGACGGTATCATTGATGCTAAGACCCTACATGTGGGACCTGTCATCACACTTAGAGATCCAAAATCAATACATGACAAGTGTTGGTATGTGGTGACTAATCATTGTATACTGTACACTCTTCATGTATCCTTGCTTTTTCGTGGAATTATCGAAAAAGAAAAAAAATCACCGAAAAGGGGAAAACCCCAACTTTGTATAACCCTAATCCGGAAGCTTCTAAAAAGCAGGTTATAAGGGGTTTGTAATAGAGTTATAGTATGATAAGAAAAAGTGATTATTCATGATATTGTAATAGGGTTTTACACTGGTTAATGAAATCATTGGATGGTTGCGGTTTGGTGGATGTAGCCCACATTGGGTGAACCACGTTAAATTCTCTGTGTTATTTTTTGTGTATTTTATTTCTGGTTTATTTGATAAAATCTGCATTTAGCTTTTAGATATCTACCTTTGAAAACCTAACAAGTGGTATCAGAGCGGGTTGTTTTTCAATTATCGTCTGCAGCAAAGTCTCATGATTGAGTGGGAGTCTCATGGTTAAGTGGGAGCAATGGTAGACGAGGGTAAGTTGAAGGTTGATAAGTTCAATGTGCAGAACTATCAGTTATGGAAGATGCAGATGGAGGACTATCTCTATCAGAAGGATTTATGGCGGCCATTGGAAGGGAAAACCAAGAAACCCATAGCAATGTCGGATGAGGACTGGGATATTTTGGACAGAAAGGCACTTGGCAGTATTCGCTTATGCCTAGCACAATCGGTGGCATTCAATATTACAACAGCAAAGATAACTCTAGAGTTGATGGAAACCCTAGCAAAGTTATATGAAAAGCCTTCTACTTCAAATAAGGTATTTCTTATGAAGCGTTTATTTAATATGAAAATGGTAGAAGGTGGATCAATTATTGATCATTTAAATGAGTTTAATATGGTTACCAGTCAATTAACTTCTGTAAAAGTTAACTTTGATGAAGAAGTTAGGGCTCTTTTGATTCTGTGTTCTTTGCCTGAAAGCTGGAATAGCTTGGTAATGGCTGTTAGCAATTCTGTTTCTGGTTCAAATACATTGAAATTTGATGATTTTTTGGTGTTATTTTGAGCAAGGAAATTCATAGGAAAAGCTCAAGTGGAACATCCACATCAGGCAGTGTTTTGAATGCAGAAAGCAGGGGTAGAACAAACAAGAGACGAAACAATTTTGGGAGTCGTGGGAAGTCACGAGGAAAATCAAGGGATAGAAGGTCTCAATCTAGAGACAAGAGGGATTGCTGGTACTGTGGTAAGCTAGGTCATTTAAAGAAATATTGTTGGTCTCAGAAAAATAAAGAAGGAGACAAACAAGAAGGAAATAAAAAGGCAAATGTGGTAAGTAATAAATCTGATGAGGATGCTTTGATTCTTTCTCTTGAAAATGTTGATGATTCTTGGGTGTTAGATTCAGGGGCTTCATTTCATGCTACACCCCATATAAATTATTTTCTTGATTATGTCAAAGGGGATTTTGGGCTGGTTTATTTAGGAGATAATGAACCCTGTTGGATTGTTGGAAAGGGAAGAATCAAGATTAAGTTGCAGAATGGGAATCATTGGCTACTACATGAGGTAAGGCACATTCCAAAACTAAAAATAAATTTAATTTCAGCAGGGCAACTAGATGATGAAGGTTGTGTTGTTACATTTAGTGATAAAAATTGGAAGGTTACAAAAGGTGCCTTAGTGGTAGTAAAAGGTGTGAAAGTAGGCACCTTATATCTTTTTACAGGTCATACTGTTCCTTCTACTTTAACTATTGCAGATAACAATCAATGTTCAGGAACAGTTACTGCAGTTCAGCAGGAAGAAAATCAAATAGTTGCTGCGAATTCTGAATCAGCACTATGGCATAATAGACTTGGGCATATGAGTGCAAAAGCTATGAAAGTACTTCATTCAAAGAATGTTACCAGGTCTAAAATGTGTTAATATGGATTTCTGTGAAAGTTGTGTTTATGGAAAACAAAAGAGAGTTAGTTTTCTCAAGGATGGGAAACAAAAGAAAGATGAGAAATTGGAGCTTGTGCATACGGATGTATGGGGACCAGCTCAAGTATTTTCTCTCAATGGCTCTCATTATTATGTCACATTCATTGATGATACAACTGGGAAGGTATGGATTTATTTCATTAGGCAAAAATCTGATGTATTTGAAACTTTAAAAAAATGGAGAAGCTTGGTTGAGAATGAGACAGGTAAAAAGCTAAAATATCTCAGATCTGATAATGGTGGTGAGTATTGCAGCAAAGAGTTTGAAGATTATTGTTCCTCTAATGGTATTCGTAGGCAGAAAACAATTCCAAGGATTCCACAAGAAAATGGAGTGGCTGAGCGTATGAATAGAATAATAATGGAGCGTGCACGAACTATGAGATTGCATGTTGGGTTGCCTTTAAACATGTGGGCAGAGGCTATAAACACTGTTGTTTATTTAATTAATAGAGTTCCATCTAATCCTTTGGGTTGTGGTATTCCAGAGGAAGCATGGACAGGTAAGAAGGTGAGTTATTCTATTCTGAAAACCTTCGGTTGTGAAGCATTTGCACATGTAGATTCTGAAAATAGAACCAAGCTTGATGCAAAATCAAGGAAATGTATATTTATTGGATATGGCATTGATGAATTTGGTTATAGGCTTTGGGATTTTGAAAATAAGAAAATTGTGAGAAGCAAGGATGTCATATTCAATGAGAAACTGTTGTACAAAGATCAGTTGTAGTAGCATGAGAAGAAAGAAAATGATTATGCAGTGCTGGATGATACTCCAAACAATGAAGTTTCAGTGGATCCTCATGCTCCGCAACAACATCAACAAGAAATACCACAAACTCCAGTGAATGTTAGATGATCTTCAAGGTTAAGTAGACCTCCAGATAGATTTTCTCCCTCTTTGTACTCTATACTATTGACTGATGCTGGTGAACCAGAATGTTATCATGAAGCTATGTAGGTGGATACCAAGGTTCAGTGGGAGCATGGAATGGAAGAAGAAATGGACTCCTTGCTGAGAAATAAAACTTGGGAATTATGCAAGTTGCCTGCAAGTAGAAAGGATTTAGCAAACAAATGGGTTTATAGGATGAAAGAGGAGGATGGAGGTAAGAAAAGATTTAAATCCAGATTAGTTGTAAAGGGATTTGCACAGAAACAAGGTATTGATTTGTATGAAATATTTTCTCCAGTTGTTAAAATGACCTTTATTCGTACTATTTTAAGTATTGTGGCTATTGAAGATTTGCAGTTAGAACAACTTGATGTTAAAACTGCCTTTCTCCATGGTGATTTGGAAGAGGAAATATATATGGAACAGCCACAAGGTTTTGAGGTCAAAGGTAAGGAGAAACTAGTGTGCAGATTGAAGAAAAGTTTATATGGCTTGAAGCAAGCACCTCAACAATGGTATCTTAAATTTGATAGGTTTATGGCTAAGAAAGGCTACAACAGGTGTAATTTAGACCATTGTGTTTATTTTAAGATGCTAGGTGAAGACAACTACATTATTTTATGTTTATATGTTGATGATATGGTTGTAGCGAGGTCTAACATGGATCACATAAAGGAGTTAAAACAATAGTTAAAAAATTCATTTTCTATGAAGGATTTGGGGGAAACAAAACAAATCCTTGGTATGAAGATTACAAGAGATGGGAAAAATAGAAAATTGTTTTTATCTCAGGCTGATTATGTTAAAAAGGTGTTGCAGAGATTTCATATGGAGAATGCAAAAGCTGTCAACACACCTTTGCCCAGTCATGTCAAATTGACTAAGGATATGTGTCCAAAGACATAAGAGGAGGAAGAAAAAATGTCCAAGGTACCATATGCTTCAGCTGTAGGTAGTTTAATGTATGCCATGGTATGCACGAGACCAAATATTGCACATGTTGTAGGGGTTGTTAGCAGGTATATGAGTAATCCAGGAATTGAGCATCGGAATGCAGTGAAATGGATTCTCAAGTATTTGAGAGGTACATCGGATAAATATTTATGTTTTGAGGGCTCTAATACAGATTTAAAAGGCTATGTTGACTCAGATTTGGCAGGGGATATCGATACTAGGTGGAGTACCACAAGTTATGTATTTACTATTGGTGGGATAGCAGTAAGTTGGATATCTCAGTTGCAAAAGGTGGTTGCTTTATCCACCACAGAGGCAGAGTATGTGGCTGCCACAGAGGCAACAATGGAGATGATATGGATGCAATTTTTCATGGAAGAGTTGGGAAAACAATAGGCTGAAAATTACTTGTTCACAAACAGCCAGAGTGCTATACATCTTGCAAAGAATTTTGTCTTGCACTCTAAAACCAAACACATATAGTTGAGGTATCATTTCATTCGGTCAGTGTTGGAGGATGGACAGGTAAACCTGGAAAAGATACATACAGATGTAAATCCAATGGATATGTTTACTAAGGCGGTGATAAGGGAGAAGCTGAGCTCCTCTTCAATTTCGGTTGGCCTTCAAGGTTGAATTAAAGTATAACAAAGCAGCAAGGTCCAAGGTGCTTATTTCCAAAGCGAGGGTTTGGGGGCGGCAGCCCTCGAGAAATTTTTTTTGTCTTGCTTTTTCACGGAATTACCGAAAAAGAAAAAAAATCACCGAAAAGGGGAAAACCCCAACTTTGTATAACCCTAATCCGGAAGCTTATAAAAAGCTGGTTATAAGGGGTTTGTAGTAGAGCTACAGTATGATAAGAAAATGTGATTATTCACGATATTGTAATAGGGTTTTACACTGGTTAATGAAATCATTGGATGGCTACAGTTTGGTGGATGTAGCCCACATTGGGTGAACCACGTTAAATTCTCTGTGTTATTTTCTGTGTTTTATTTCTGGTTTATTTGATAAAATCTGCATTTAGCTTTTAGATATCTACCTTTGAAAACCTAACAACAAGTAATCTAGATCAAATGGAAAATTTTTTCCAAAATTCACAACAACAATGACCACAAAGGAGAATTCCTAAATGCGAGTTTGCACCCTTAGGGGAGCCAATTGAGATAGTTTTCAAAGAACTTATAAAAAATAATCTCCTAAAACCTCTAGAACAAAAATAATATGATCTTGGACAGTTTAAACCATCATGGTGGGATGATAATGCCTATTGTGAATACCATCAAACAAAGGGACATAACCTACAACAATGTCGACAGCTGAAAAACATCATACAAGATTTTGTTGAGGACGAAACAATAGAGGTGAATGGGAAGAAACATACTAAGAAAAGTGATCACAAGGTCTTCACAGATCCATTACATGACCATGGGAAATGAATGGCCTCTAGTTCAGGAACTAAGAATAATACCTCAAAAAATTATAATAGTGCTAAGTATGATTATAAACCAAGTAAGATCATCAATCATATCTGAGCCGCTGATGAAAACATCCATACCATTACCATTAGAAGCGACCTGAATGTGCTGTAAATACACGTAGAACTAAGAAAACCCTTCCAGGTCCTTCTTTTGAGCCACCTACATAGTCTTCCAAGTCTAAATATAATTTTCTTGATCAACTAGGAAAAACCCCAGCACAAATATCTATCTTGGAACTGTTGACTATCTCACTAGATCATCGAGCCATTCTCGATAAAGCCTTGCAGGACACTACTGTCCCTACCAACTTAGATGTTAATCATTTTGAAGAAATGGTGGGATATTTAACCAATTCCCATCATGCCACATTCTCTCAATAGGATTATTCCATTGGAAATACCCATCATAACGATCTGTTACACCTAGAAGTTCTTGTCCATCAAACTAAAGTTAGATGAGTCTTGGTAGACAGAGGAGTAGGGTTGAACATTTGTACCTTGAAATTGGTTAAGGCATTAGGATTCTCAGAAGCATGCATGGAAACCACTAAGAGTATAGTCATTAAGGCTTATGACGATGAGGAAAGATCATCCAAAGGATTTGTTACACTCCCTATCAGGATTGGCCCTACAGTTATGGACACTAGCTTCCAAGTCTTGGATCTCACCCTTCCATATAACCTTTTGTTAGGTAGACCTTGGATACATGCAATGAAAGCCATACCTTCCACATATCACCAGTGTCTTAAATTATTGTCTAATGGCACCAAGTTGATGATTGATGGTGATCCAGATCCTTTTCAATATTGCATAAGCCTACGAGAAATTCCACAATGACAGGTGCCCGTTAATCAAGAAGCTTCATCATCTACTTTATCCCTGTACATTGATCCATCAAATCTTACCAAGTCCATTTCATCACAACCATCATCATCCACTCCTAAGGTCGAGATCCAAGAGAAGGGTTGTGGAGAATATCACATGAAGGCAACCTATTGTGTTAGTCAGCTAGTTCCATCTAAGACATATGGTTTACCCACAACGGAGAGGAGACAATCAATAGTCACATTTCATGTTCCTCCTACAATGAAATTGGAAAAATGGGGAGAGTTAAGTGAAGAATTTGTGGACCAAGATGATATTACCTCCTAGTTGTACCAGAAAGATAATGGATACCCTTCACCATCTATTCAAATAGCTAAGGATCAATATGGAAAAGGCTTCATGATAATGCAAAGAAAAGGATATGACAAACATAGTGGGTTAGGACTGCATCAAAATGAAAGGACAAAACCAATCATTGTCTCACCAAGACCAAAAGGGCTAGGGCTAGGGTTTCAACCGATTAGAATTGGCATTCTGAGTACTTCATCGCCATTACAAGAGGAAGTAAGTGCTTCTGAAGACATCGGGAATATCATGAACCACTTGACCTAGTTTATGATGACTCCCCTAACTCAAGCAACTATGAATGGGATTCCCTTTCCTCCAACAACATAATGGACCTAGACAAGCTATTTGGAAAACTTGATAAAATTCTACAAACCACACCAACTCCATCTAGTCCCTGTCCTAAAAAGTCCTTGTCAAATGAAGAATGGCTTAAGATTTACTATTGGGAAAACCTTGATCCTGCATCTTGGGAACTTGACAAACCATCTTCTAATGAAATAACCCTTGTAGTTGTACCACAACCAATCTTACCTATCCCTAGGAAAAAGAAAAAAAGGGAGCTAGTCCAAAACTTCTATGACCATGTTAACCACTCTATATTCACCTTGTCAGCCTCCACATTTGATAACTCCGATGATGACATGCCCCTCATATATCCTCAACTTATCAACTGGGATCAACAAGGTACACCCATCTTAGACATATTCAGGAATGATGAAGCGACAACTGAGTTCATGGGACTTCGAGAAGGCATACCTAGAGGGGATCATAAAGCTAGCTTTACCATAGATTTGGATGAAAAAGCATATTTTGGGGATTTTTTTCACACCTCTAGTTGCAAAAGTGAAAATAAAAAGAAAAAAAATGAAAATGAGCAAAATGACAAGTCCTTAGGTGAAAACCGAAAGGCGCCTTTGGATGAAGAAATAGTAAAAATAAAGGACGCATCCGAGGCTGAAAAACTCTCTAAGGCACCCAAGGATGGACGTTTGAACATTCTCCCAGCTGCTCAAGAAATATCACCAATGTTAGTAGAGGAGTCTATTGAAGTCAACATAAACACAAAATAAAACCCTCAGGTAATATACTTTGCAACCTCTTTGACAGAGACAGAGCAACAAGAGTTTCAAGAATTCTTCACAAAGAGACAAATAAACTTTGCATGGTCATATGCTAACATGCCTAGGTTGGATCCAGACCTTATATTGCATCATCTACCATTACAACCAGGTGTTAAGCCAGTCAAACAAAAGTTAAGGAAAATGCATCCACAAATTGCTTTATTGGTCAAAGAAGAACTTAAGAAACTATTGGATGTCGGATTCATAAGATCCATAGACTATGCAGACTGGATTTCAAATCTTGTACCAATGACAAAACCAACCGGGGGCATCTACAGTTGTATAGACTTTAGAGATATCAACAAGGCATGTCCTAAGGATGACTTCCCTTTTATGAACATTGACATAGTGGACCTTACAACAGGATACAAGATCCTATCCCTCATGGATAGTTTCTCCAAGTATAACCAAATCAAAATCATAGCTGAAGACCAACAAAAGACAACTTTCACATGTCCATGGGGAACATACTGCTGGAATGTTATGCCTTTTGGGCTCAAAAACGTAGGAGCTATGTATCAACGTGCAATGATGACTATTTTCCATGACCTTGTACATACTCTCATGGAAGATTATGTCGATGATATCATAGCTAAATCAGTAACAAGGGAAAATCATTTGAAAGTTCTAGACAAGATATTCCAAAGACTAGAAAATTACAAAGTTAGACTAAATCCAAATAAATGTGTCTTTGGAGTGAAATCAGGGAAACTTCTAGGATATATCATTTCTAGAAGAGACATTGAAGTAAACCCAACGAAGGTAAAAGATATCATAGAAATGCCTCCCCCAGCCAACATTGGTCAACTAAGAACACTATAAGGAAGGTTACAATCCATCAGACACTTCATAGTACAACTAACAGACAAAATACATCCATTTCAACATTTTCTCAAGAAAGGAGTACCATTTGTATGGACACCTAAATGTCAGGAAGCTTTCCAATAGATCAAGGATTATATTCTTGCTCCATCTATGTTAATTCCATCTACAGATGACAGACCTTTGATACTTTACATTTCAGCAACTCAGTTAGCATTAGGAGCCCTTCTCACACAAAATGATGAACAAGGTCATGAAAGGGCAGTGTACTACATCAGTCATAGCTTGGTGGGATATGAACTAAACTACAATAACATAGAACATGCCTATCTTTTGGTAGTCTTTGCTACTCAAAAAATTTGGCACTATATGCTAAACTACCAAACCATGTTGGTCACAAAGATTGATCCTCTCAAATATCTCCTAAGTAAAGCAACATTAACAGGCCAATTGGCTAAATGGGTGATGATACTTAATGAATATGGCATCCAGTATGTGGAGGGGAAAGCTATAAAAGGGAAATTAATTGAAGATTAGTTAGCAGATGCACCCATGAAGGTAGACCATCCTTTAGTGGAAGATTTTCCTGATGAGTTTATCTTGAAAGTTGACACTAGAACCAAATGGAAATTATACTTTGATGGGTCACATAGTAATCATGGTTCAAGAGCAGGCATACTATTTGTTACACCTCAAGGCGATACTATTCCTAAATCATTTAGGATTGCTTTACCTTGCACCAACAACATAGCGGAATATGAAGCCTTAGTGATAGGACTAAGAATGGCAGCCCAATGGAAGATTAAGAGTCTACATGTTTATGGGGATTCTCAACTAGTAGTCCGACAAGTAAATGATGATTATGAAACTAAATTTGAGAAACTTGCCCACTACAAGCGCATGGCTGATAGTTTCAAGCAATAATTTGATGAGATCACCTTTCAAAAAATACCACGCATTCAGAATAGGGTAGAAGATGCTATGGCAACCATGGGTTCCTTATTG
The DNA here is from genome assembly GCA_007115665.2 of Sequoiadendron giganteum. Taxonomy (NCBI): domain Eukaryota; kingdom Viridiplantae; phylum Streptophyta; class Pinopsida; order Cupressales; family Cupressaceae; genus Sequoiadendron; species Sequoiadendron giganteum. Next base: position 629,210,539 of record CM021101.1, read on the forward strand.
GATATTCCTAGCAACATGCCTAAATTCAAGTTTTTGGTCGAAAATTTATTGGTCCCTACCTATGATGTCCCCGATTCCGTGATGGTGTGTACGATTTTTGGTCCTAATTCCCCTTGGTACAAGGATGCATATGACTATCTAAATGCCCAAATCTTACCTTTAGACCTGTCAAACAATCAACGTAGAACCTTTATACATAAGTCTTCCAAATACACCATCATCAGAGATATCCTATATAGACGTACCTTAGATAACACCTTAATGAGATGTCTCGATGTGGAAGAAGCACACGCAACCTTGTGAGCTGTACATGAGGGTATATGTGGATCCCATTCTAGCGGTCCTACTTTAGCCCACAAGATTATGAGATTAGGTTATTATTGGCCTATAATGGAAAAGGACTCATATATCTATGTCAAGAAGTGTCAATAGTGTCAGATACACAAATATTTGATACGTGCACCAGCACAGGAGCTTTGTTCGATTACTTCACCATGGCCCTTTTCCCAATGGGGACTTGACCTCATAGGTAAGATACACCCTCCATCATCCAATGGCCATAAGTTCATCATAACTACCATCAAATACTTCACCAAATGGATTGAAGCTATTCCCATGACATACATCACCGACACACAAATATCTAGGTTTATCCTAAACTACATAATCTATCGGTATGGTGTACCCCAATCCATTATGACAGACAATGGTTGTCCATTCAAAAACCAAGAAGTCCGCCATATATGTGAAGAATTCCATATCCAACATCATTTTTCCACTCCATATTACCCACAAGGTAACGGCCAAACCAAGGCATCTAATAAAACCATTATCAGAATCCTAAAAAAGAATGTCAATGATGCTGGTCGTGACTGACATTTATAGCTTAATCCTACCTTATGGGCTTACTGCACAAGCATCTATACTCCCACTGGCACCACTCCATACTCCCTAGTATTAGGATCTGAATCTATCTTACCTATTGAGGTTGAAATTCCTTCCCCGAGGGTATCCTTGAAAGGTCATATTGACGATGAAGATTATCGTGTATCCAGATTGCATGAGTTAGAATTCCTAGATGAACGAAGATAGAAGGCACTAGATCATTTACAATAATATCATAATCATCTTCGTTGTATCTATAATAGGAAATTTCTAAATCGACACTTTGACATTGGTGTCCTGGTCTTATTGGAGAACCCCAAGAATCAAGCTAAATGATAAAAACCAGGTAAGTTTGAACCTAACTGGTTAGGGCCCTATATTGCCACATAAGCTTTTGGATTAGGAGCGTATCAACTGTCTACCCCTGAAGGAGAACTAATTTTATCACCAATCAACAACCTTCATATGAAGAGGTTCTATGCATAGCTTCTGATAACTATGTCTTAATCAGAAAAAAAAAAACAAATGGAAAAAACAAAAAAATGGTTACCTTGATGAAAACCTGGCAAACAGGCATTTTTGTAACACCAAAAAAATTGAAAAATCAATAAAATAGTAAAGATAAATAATCCGTCCAATAGTGAAAACCACTTCGGTGGTGCTATGGATAAGTACCATGGTGAAAACCTGGCAAATAGGTGCCATGTGTAGTTGACTTCGCTCCTTCATCTACCATCATTCCAATTAGACTTTTCACTATCACTCATAATAAATGGTTGTCTTATCCATTACTTGGAACGATTGACATCAAGTCCACTCCATCTCCCCACTCCACCATGTATGTCTTATTCCTGACTAGGGGAAAATCCTCGCTCTATGTCATGTGGACCTTGTACATAGCAACCCAAAGCATCAGAAAATGTCCTGAAAAAAATCCAAAAACATCAAAAAAACTCCAAAAAGACAAAAAAATAAAAAAAATATCAAAAATCCCAAAAACAGAGTCAGAGTCAGTTGTGTCAGGCTAGTCATAGATATAGTCTAACTACATTGCCTCTTCGACTAGACGTAGGAAATTCCATCAGTCGATGTGCCCCCAAGGCATTAGGTTTGTCTATCTAGGTTTGTCATGTATCACAAACATAAAATCATGAATTATTCTTTGTATATATCAAAGTCAGTGGTCGTGTCGAACTACAAGGTATCTGCATGTACAACGTAGGCAAGGCTATCAATCAATTAGCCCCCGAGGCCACACTAGGTCAATCCTTTAGGGTATATCATCTCAAGTCCACATAAGTCAATACATGCACACACTCATAACAATCAGGGAATCAAAATAAGTCATGCATCAATAAGGAAAACATCTCAAAACTGTCATCAAGTCAATATCAAACACATTGTCAGAGTGATCAACTTATGTCCTAAGAAAGATATGTCTTTCTTTTCAAACAAACATCGTCAATCGTCATAGCCTCATGTAGCTTGTCGCATTAACGACATCAGGCTCAACATCTTATACGACACGTGTCATTCTGAAACCAGGCTTTGTCATGCCTTACACAGATGGTCACAAAGTCAAAACCAAACTCAACATCTTATATGGTATGTGTCATCCCTCACATCAGGCTATGTCAAACATCAAACAATTACACAAGATCAAGTTTTGGAAAATACTTTTATTTGGATTTTTGACTTTATATCTTATTTTGTCTTATCTTGTTATCGATTTGTACATGAGTTTGGTTACTAGCTTTCTCAAGGATGTCCCTTAAAGGATTTAGAGAAGGAAGGATGTTTCAGGACTCTTTTTCTTTGACTATTGTCTGTCAAATGTATTTTTAACTTTGGATTTTGAGTCATGTTACTAGTTTCCTCGAGGATGTCCCATGAAGGATTTAGAGGAGAAATGGTGTCTCATGACCCATTTTTATTTGTTTGTTGTCTATGGTTTGTCTAGACAAAAATACTGGGGCAATCTTGCCCTTAGTATGAGTTAAGACACTCCTTGTTTGTGACTGTCTATTTTTTGCAAGTGGATGACTTTGTACACTATGGTCTATCTTATATCATGGTGTGTACTATCCATTTGTGTCAGTCCCGCCCGATGATGATAAAATGTAAAGCTTAGTATATACATGGAAAAATATCGAAGATCATATGTCTTTCAAAAAAACTTATTTATTTCTTACTAAAATTTTGAAATCATCCACGCTAACATTTCTCCTATCCGACATAATGATAGTCATGTGACACAACAAAAAAATAATTTTTTTTTTTAGATAATCTGCATATGCATACATTCTATAAGAATTATGTAAATAGTGTCATATTTCTATATATAGTACATCACATAGTTATGTTGGATTTAAAACAAGTAGGAACATTAGATATCTCCATGGCATATCTAGGAAAATCATGGCATAATAGGCATTCAATCATCATAAGGTACATAAAAAAAACATTACACGTACATAACCATCACATGTAGATAGAATTATATATATAAAATTGCGTCCCATTATCATAAAGTACATTACATCCATCATCAATAGAATCATCATAACATCATAGGCTGCATAAACACATCATAATGTAGAAATGATCATCTATAACATGTATATATCAGATAAACAATAACATCTCATAGAAACATAATCATATAGGGAAAAAATGAATCATCATAAATACAACTACATATCATATGAAACGCCACCAAAAGTCATATATATATTTCTCAAAATAACATGTGTCACAGTACAATGTCAGAATGTATCAATAAATAGAAACGAGCTCGCAGGCTCTATGACCAAAGTACAATGTCTACACACATGAAAAAGTCAATGGGTCCCACTGTCGCTACTCCCATGTGGCAAACATGGAGGAAACTATCTCAGAGGTACTCTCTGTGAGGTGGAACGCCTGTCATATGGACCTGTCCTCGGTGGTCCTACCATACCCTCTGTGCTCTATGTCTTGGTCTGGCTCCTGCCCTATGATCGTTGGTTGCGTACCTTGGAAAATCTAGGAGCTCGTCTCTCAGCTGGCACCACTGACTCATATAGATCCCTGTAATATGAAGCCCTCTCCACTACTCTAACTAGCTCACGAGCGAAACCATTAGATGATGTACCACTACAGAGGCATCTAATCTTCGTAAACTACTGCTCTCTCTCCATGAAAGCACTGTCTCTCTCCATCTGTAGGGCATCCCGCTCTACAATAACCACTCTCAGCCTCTCCTCCAATGACTCCCTAACACTGTCTCTAGGAGCCTCCTCATCCCGTCTCCCCTCTACTATCCTGTCCCAAAGCTCTCTCTCCTGCTCCTCCATGGGGATCTCCTCCTCAACATCATCCTCTCCATAACCTACTAGTATGCTAAGGGGATCAATGTCCATGTACTCTCTCTCTTAGCCTCCTCCTCTGCATGCTCCTCTATCTCAACCTCCCTATCAATATCAATCTCTACATGCTCCTTTGCTACTACCTCCTTGACAGCATGCTCTCCTCTGATCTTTGCCTCTCCTCCACCCCCGAGGTCCAACATCAGAATGTCCTCAACCTCAACCTCTTAGATAGGTCATAATCCACCTAGCTGACCACCTCTTCATCCTCTTTGACCTTGTCTCTCGCCTCTACCACCACCACCACCTTTACCATCATCACCACCATCTCTACCTCCAACCCTACCACCACCTCTGCCTCTACATCACCCTCTTGGCCCTATCCCTTGTCTCTCCACTGGTGTCAGATGATCCAGATCTATGTATGGCATAGGATGATGTGCTGCCCACTAGGTATCATATGTAATGGTAGTCCTAGGATCCACTGCTCCACCCCTCCATCCCCACTATAATGGTTGTAAAGCTTGAATATCCTCCTCTGCAGTAGCAATTGGTATCATGGGCCCCCACCAAGGAACCTCTCTGGATGATCGAACAAACTCTGCTCGTACTCTCGGCTCATCCTACACCTCACCAAATTGTCTCAGCACACAGTCTAGTAGATGTCTCTCTATGATGTGAACACTAGAAACAATCCTCCCAATCAGGTATTTTGTCTACCAACAGTAGGGTAAATGCCTGTCCTCATCCAACCATCTCTCACAATCCATGTACGGTCTCCATATAAACTGAACCAATGTGTCCAATGCATGTCTCCAATAACTGGTATCTCCCACGTGGCTCTGTGTGATGTTTCCCGCATACCATAAAACATAAGGAAATCTCACCTCCCAATTAGCAGTAATTGGAGGATGAAACACCACAATGTGTTCCCATGCCCAAACCATAGAAAAGTAGTCCTACAGCTCATCGAATGTGCATCTCTATATGCTATATCATGTAGATGGAAGTAAAACATAGATAATAGACAAGGACCCCAGGCATATACAACCTCTCTCTCTAGCATCCCAACTAACATCTCCCCCCACCCAACAGGAAATCCATGACCCCGATGGTTAGGAAGAACTATCCCAACAATCAATGAACATAATGAATAGTCTATCCACTAACACCTGCCATCTAATCTCATAGTGCTCTATCCCTAAACTATGAATATCATCATATACATAATATCTACTAATCTCTCTGAAAACCCTTTGGGTATCATACATCACTCTCTCCTCTGATAGGTAATCTAAGGATCCTATAAACATCCTCCAATGTGACAGTTGCCTCTCCCGTAGGAAAATGAAATGACGAAGTCTCCGAATGCCACCTCTCACATAGGGCAGTGACCATACCTCTGTTTTCCTAAATAGTGGGCATGGTGCATACATGATGAAGTCCACGTCTCCATAGCAAGCGTGTCTTTGCGCTCACTAACCAATCTCTGAGCTCAAAAGTATCTGATCGTGACTCCTGAGTATAAATAGGAACTAGTATAACCTACAAAGATCATTCAAACAAGGTGTCAACGTCAAATCATTCCAGTTTTCTATCAATTTTTTTTTATAAACTTTGACAGTCAAATGCGTCATTTTAAAAACATATGCGGTGCACATTTCATATGCGTCATTCTTATTTACAAATGCAGTGCACATTTCATATGCGTCATTCTTATTTACAAATGCAGTGCATGACCCTACATGTGTCGAATATAGAATCATATGCGTTTCACTTTGCAAATGCATCTCAAAACTAGACAATTCAAACAAACAGGAAAATGCATCTAAATAACTGCACATGCGTTGCATTTTCATTTCATATCTAATATGCAAATGCGGTTCATTTTGGAAAATGTGTTTTACTATTCTACCTGTGTTTAAATAACTTTCAAATGTGGTACAATCATTCACATGTAGTTCACAAATTATCAAATGCGTGTATGCCCTAAAAAGACCTAACCCTACCTAGGTGTGATTTCACATATGCGCCGTATCATGCACAGATGTGTTGCATACAAATGCATATGTGTTGCAGATAAAGTGACGCATTTGCATATTTAAATTTAACTTCCTATATCTTCATGAAAAATAACAATGAAGAGATCATTTCAAGGTACATACCGGGGGTCCCGCATCAGCTGGCTGTCGGAAGGTCCAAATCTTGTATCTGCGATGATGAGTGTATGGAACGAGAGACATTTCTCCGAGAGCTCAGAGCAAAAATCTTCTATTCTTCCAGTCTATACGGTGCAAATGATTTGAATTTCACCCTCATTTCTATTTATACCTAGGGTTAAAATGGAATTTCTTCTAACCTTGTCTATTGGTCGCATAAATTTCCATCTTCCATCGACCTGTACACACCCCTAACACTTCCAAATTCAATTCCGTCAACTATATAACATTTTTGGCCATCAAATTGAATTATCGGGAATATTTCCTGATTTTTTTAAAAAATTTCAAAAAATTGTCAATTTTCCCGAGGGGGCATACCCTAACCTATTTCATACTAGGGCATGATTGGGGCATTTTTTTAATGATTTTCTTTGACACAACATTGAAACAACATTGTATCAAAGAGGGGCAAACTGTAGACACTGAAAATTGGTCTGGGCCTGCGAGTACCACTTCCGACATAATTTTCTAATGTCCACGGTCATGATTAAATAATGTTAATTATTTAATTATTTCCTAAACACATCTTTCTTCTATTAATTAAATAACTTTAATTATTTTATTAATTCATTATGACTCTTATTCAACTTTGATTAATTAAATAAATCTTATTTAATTAATTACGTCGCTAATTAACAAATTCCCTTTCTGAATTAAATAATTTATTATTTAATTTACCCTTTTATCATATTTCGACTATAATTAAATATTCTTTTCGAATTATTTAATTATTCAATTAACCTTTTCATTCAATTAAATAAATTATTATTTATTTTTTAACTAAATCATTTCAATTTTTGAATGTTGAATTAAATGTTATTATGTCACATTCTTCTATCATCCAGTTAACTAATTATTCACTCACCATCTGACTCGAGATTTATTTAAATCCATTAGTTATCTCCGGATTCGATATCTGATCGTCTCTGCGAAAAGGACTCTCTGTCACAACCAGTCAATTAACTAGTTCTAACTCATATGCATGAACATATTTATTAATTAAATATCTTTATTTAATTAATTAATTCATGTGTACATTCAAACAGACCATTCTCCAAGTTCTAACTTTATCCTTTTCATTCAAAGTCTAATTCTTCTATTTTCAAAGACTTTCAACTGAAGGTTAAATCATTTATTTAATCTTGAACTCTTATTCTTTCAATTTTTGAACAATCTTAACACTAGATTAAATTATTATTCTAATTTAATCTTTATCTTGCAGAATTTCCCAGCTCACTTTCTAACTGACACAAAACTCACATCGCATGGCATTCAAAAATCTCGATCATTGATCTCTCTTTTGAATATGAGCCAATCGTTTGCAAACCAACTTTCTATAAATTGGCTAATCTTTGGCATTATTCCTCCTCCCGAAATCAATATACTTTTTGGAAGAACTTAATCTTCGATATTTTTCTTAAACATACATCAAGGCTATGTTTGCATACATACAGAAAATCTGAGGGCAAGAATACCAACATGGAAAAATGGAGGACAATCAAGATAATTTGAGGAAATGGATTGATATTCGTTGAGACTATTCTATGTTTTACGTTATTTTCTTTTTAATTCATTTGATTCGTTCTTTGTTGTTTAATTTAGATTTATGCATGTTTAGATTAGATTTAACCATCTTACTATGCAACACTATTTTATCTACGCTACAAAAGAAAAAGAAGAGTTGGACATACTCTTCCTCCCAAATATATGTCTATGGTTTACATGTAAAGATAAGTCGACTGCATTCTACAAATATCACACTTTCTTGAAGAAGAAATCTCTTTTGCTTGCACCCTCTAGAGAAAAAGGCTAGGAGAATGCTAGTGTTTGAGCATTTAATTTTGTTTATAGGATGACTGATCCTATTAAATTCATTTTATGGTAAGTGGTACTTATTTTTCATTATTTTAGCAAAACTTGAATGAATAGAAGAGGCATCAAATTCCATGAAACTAACTGGTGGTAATGAACTTGAGTTGATATAACAGATCATAGCTAAGCATGATTAAAAGGGCATGTGCTTCTTGTGAACATAAATGTTAAATAAACTGTTAATGGGGTTACTCTCAATACTATTGCCTCACCCCTAGTCTTGGGTTGAAACTGGGGAAATATTTGACGACTCCCACTTAATAGAGGGAAAGATCTTTTAATCTTGAAGTATTATAATTGCATATAACCTTTAATATATATGTTCAAGTGATTTGGAAGAAACTTCAAAACCAAGAATGGCTAGATTTGGTTATACAATAATCTCCCCTAAATTTTTATGACACACTATTATGAGATGAACACACTATAAGATATCACCTTTACCCTATCAAGATAGGATAATTTGGAACTTCTCAAGTTGGTAATTGAGAATATGGTGAAGTTATAAAAAAATTCGAGAGTCATTAGGTCAATAAACCTTAAACTCTTCCAAAGAAATTCAAGTTCTAAATGGAAGAATGATTATGCATTTTTAAACATATAATTATTATGTTTTCCAAGTAAGAAAGGCAATACTTGTTCATTAATTCATTGAACATGTTTACTCACGATAGTCAGGTAAAAGATATTAAGGTAATGGAATCTCTTTTCTTAAGAATGTATACTCATATATATACCCATATATATGTATATACATACATACATGAGCTATACCTTTTTTATTTAATATTTCGTTTAAATTACTTCCATGCTATTAAGTGCATGTTCTTACATTGGATCCACTTCTTTACTTGAATTGCACTATGACAAGAATTTCTTTAAGGTTTTGCATGTATGTAGACATGGTATCATATTAGCAAAATAGAACTTGCAAAGATTTACTTGTTGCTTTCATGGAATGATGGAATTAGCAAAGTTGATGGTAAACTAATATGTAACTATGTGAGGGGGAAAACCATTAGGTGCAAACAAGATTAAACATGCTTGAAATTAAAATCTAAGCTAAGATAAAACACACAAATCTAGATCTAATCCTACAATTACGAAATCAAACTAAAATATTGAAAGCATATTAAGGAATCCTATGATTACCAAATTGAATTCAAAGCAATAGAAAAGTGTTACCATCCCGTATTAGAGTGTGTTCGCTTGACGTTGGATTTTTTGTATCACTGTGAAGAATTTGTAGTTCGTGTGCAAAGCTTGAAGAATGGTGTTGATGTTGGTTGATCGAAAGAATGATGAAGCTCTATCAATGGTGATCTTGAAAGTACTTTGTTGCATAAGATATTTTGATTCTTCGATCCTCATTTGTGAGGAAAGAGGATTGTTGTATAGAAATTGAGATTTAAAATAGACGACCAAGATCGTGTTGGAGAATATCCAGATCAATGGTTGAAATGTGTTGACAGGATTTAGACATGAGAAGATTGTGTAAATTTGATTGCACAATTTGTGTGATTGAGGAATAGATTGGATAGTCAGGATTTAGATTTAACAGTCAGGATTTAGATGGCTTAGTTAGGAAGTTGATGACTTAGCAAATTAGATTGGTTAGTTAGGAAATTATATTGATTAGTTAGGAAATTGATGGCTTAGTTAGAAAATTAGATTGATTAGTTAGCAATCATAATTTTCTCAATCAGAAAGTGGGTGAGGAATATGAATTAATTGATTTATTTAATTAATTCCTTTTTGGAGTTGAACGTTCAAATCAAGTTTGACTTTTGCAAACAAAGTTGCATTAGTTTGATTTGATTTTTGATAAATTATTTGAACAGTTTGATCTAATTATTCAAATTTTGGAGGGAAAGTGTCATAATTAAATTATTATGATTTAATAATTCAATTAACTTAGAGGAATAAGGTGATTTAGCATCGTAATTAAATAATTGGTGTTATTTAATCAACCAAGACAAAATAAATGTTGAATATCCAAGATACTGAGAGGGGGGGTGAATCAGTATCTTCTAAAACTTATTGAACAAACATCATCCAATTACTTCAATGTATATACCAAAAAGGATAAGCAAAATCATTCAACAAAACATGATATCACACAACACATGAACACCAAAATTTTACATGGAAAACCTAATGAGTGAAAAACCACAGTGAGGATTAGCTCACTATATATAGTTGTTCCAAAAACTAGATACAAAAGAGGCTCACTACCAAATACAAAAGCTCACTGCTTACAAATAGGACTCACTGTCCATAATGAGAGGCTTATTTCCTACAAAAGGTTATAGAACAAAAATGGCTCCACAGCCAGAATATGAATTGGTAAGAGTGCACCTAACAAGTGTTGATTCGGTTCCTTTGATGCTTAGAGAATTCACATGCTAGCAGACTAATATTCGGTCTTCACAACTACACACCCACCTCTATCTCTCTTCTTCAATATCAAAACTATCCAATATATATACCCAACACGTCTGCAAGCATCAATTAGGTTGGCCTAATTAGATGCAACACATATTCACCAAAAAGATAACTGTTAGCTTCAGACACCTACAAAATCTTCTCCAAAAACAATTCAAACATGTAACAATGTTATATCATGTCGACTTGGACCTTAGATAGGTTGCTCATATATCTGCAACACAAATTATTTCATTATACCACCAATTATTTATTAGGTCAGCCATGGATAGACCTAATAACAAAATGTAACACCAGAAAAAAGCCAATATCGCCATACGATAATATGAGAACATATAATTATATACTTACAAGCTTCCAACATTCATGAACCATTTCCTAAAATCATGAACAACGATGATCACCAGAGGGAAAATGTGGACCAAAATACTGGACCAGAAATACTAGAGGATGTACACTTCATCTTCATACCAGTTCAGAATACCAGACCAAACTGACACCTTATCCGACATGTTAACATCAATGACAACACATAATTTGATCTTCTTCATTCTTCCAACAATCTCCCCCTTTGTCATTGATGGCAACATGTGCGAAAAACCTTCACACAGATCTTCATTCCTTTCACTCCAAATACTCTCCAAATCTCTCCGCTTTTGACATCAATGGAAAAGGGTGACCAAAAAGATAGGAAATAAGTGTATGTACATGGTGACATTGCATTCCAAAAATTCCAAAAACTTCAACACTTCCAAAACTTAAAACTTAAAACTTTCAAAACTCCAAAACAACTTTCAAAACTCCAAACTTAAAGCTTTCAAAACTCCCCCTTTGTCCAACAATTCAATTCTTCTTGTTTTGTTCATTTTTCTCCCTTTTCTTTCTTTTCTCTCCTCCTTTTGCAAAAAAAAATGAATCCCTGAAAACTCAAGTAAAAATAACACTTTTCACTTGAAACACTTTCTTGTATCTCTCTTTCACAATTAGAAGAATCCGCTTCCAAGAAAGCACTGCAAAATCCATTTGGGTACACATACTATCCAACAAAGTCAACAATGTAAATGAGGATGACCAATCCACAATATTTTGCATCATGGAGTATTCCAGAGAGATGATCTAACTAGACCTCAACAATTTCTTTCACAAGCCAGAAAGTTCTCACCACATCTTCTCTTTGTCTTTGAATAGTGAACAATTCCGCTTGGAATTCTCCAACTCTTATTCTTTGTTTTCCTTCTTTGTCTTTAAATAAATCATAATTCTTTACAATTTTATTCAATTTAGATTCAATGGCTTCAATTTTTCTTCTAAAATTGTCATATGCAGTAGGCCACCGAAGACAATACTTGTAATTGTCAGACATGTCTTTAATCTATTTCCTTGTCTCATTAATATGTTCAGATAACTTTTGCTTAGCTTTGACACATATTTTATCGACCATGGCTTCAAACTTATGTCCTTTCAGACCTTCCAACAACATTCTCTCTTCAACAAATTCAACTAGATTATTTGGTAATGAATCAGAAACACTTGAAATATCCATACCTTTCTTGAGTAGATACTTAACCAGAGCATCATCGATTTTAATTCTATCCAATGGAGAGAAGGTATTCCACAATTCACCAATCTTCTTCATCTCACCTCTGTCCAACATCGTTCGAATATAATCTAGATTAGAAGATTCAGATCCAGGCAAGGACTCTTCTTCATTCTCCTTTTACGGAATAATAATGACATCTTTTATGATAACTTTCCTCTTTTTCGATTCCGGAGGGGAATCACCAATAACAACTTCCAATTCATTTGTATTGGAGGATGAGCCCTCCTCAAACCGACTAGACACCACTATACTAGAGCACAGATCCTTCTATAAGGATAAGAAAAAGACTTTACAAGCACTTGCATTATCCTCCATATCTTCCAAATGTCTATAAAATTGTTTTCCAACAGGGATCTCAGATTCCCACTTAACATTTTCTTTTCTCGGTAGCGAACTTAGAAAGTAAAATACCAAGCATACAAGTAAAGATCCAAATCGAAAAGGATATCCCTTGACCAAAGAAATTTAGAAATTTTCAATTAAATTTTCCAGAATGAGTCTGCATAAGTCAAACTACTTGTTCTCCTTTACCATCATGTGTGCAAGATATACGGCGATAGCCGAACTGGATCTTTCACGATTTCTAAAATATATTTTGTAAGAAATATCATATGCAACATACCTTACGACAGGGTCAACAATAGTGTTTATCAACAAGGCTAGAGGGTTTTTGTCGATTCCAGTTAATTCCTCCACCTCTTTGTACTTCATTGTTTTCTTTTCGAGGAGGTCACCAACACCACACAATCTTGTAATAGCTTCAATTGCTTCCTTTGTGATAGGGTAGGGTCTGTGCAGAATAATGTTTTCATTCTTAATTCAAATTAGCATGAGCAAGATGGACTCTTTATCTGTAAACCAAGAGGATTCTCCACACAAATCCAAACCTAGATTTTTTATGTTCTACAATTCATTGGTCTTTAGCCCTAGTTCCATTTCCTTTATTTTCAATGATCAAATTATTCCAATTCAACTCCTTTCAGCCTTAGTGGAATATATTCCATTCTCGCACTTAGCTTCTTTAATTATTTCTTGAACAATAAAACTTATTATCTTACCTTTATTTTGTAACCATGAGAGAAAAATTCCATCACTTGTTCTTGATTGTTCACAATAATTTTTCTAGATTACCTTAGAATCACTCCAAATCACTTCAGAATCGCTTCAAGATTGCTTCAAGTTATTCTTTGAGTCCTTCAAATTTACAAGTGATCAAAAATGACTTATAAAATTTTATTTATATATCATCATGATTCCCTAATTCGCAATAAATGCACTAGGGTTCAAAAAGCTGATAAAACCTTTCTTCAGTGCACTGAGAAACCCTAATTTGCTCCACAACTGCATATGCTTGCACTTTCTCTTTCGTTTTCTTTTGTATAACTTCTACCCATTCAATCCTTACAACATATTTGCATGCCAACACCTGACACACCATATTTCTAGGGGGTTTGAATAATATTCTATTAAAGCTCCCCCTAAGACCATGCTAGGTCTAATTCCTAAAGGAATCATCTATATCAGATGAGGGCACAAACACATCTGTCATCTCTAGTTCTTCTTTCTTCTTCCATATCTTGTTCATTTCTTGCCTAACCTCATATTTTTCAATCTTCTTCATAGGGTCATTCTCCTTGACCGAAGCAGACTACTTTCCCTTTTTATTTCTACAAACTCTTGAAATAGTCCCGATTTGTTACAATTGTAGTAGACAACATTTCTCCTATTTGTTTTTCCTCCATTAACACCTGATCTTCACTGATTTTATTTATGTCCAAACTTATCATAGGTATATCAATATCCATCAAAATATTGATTCATTCTACCTACATTAAACCTATTCATCATCACCTGACTAATCATCCTCACCTGCAATTTGCATTCAGTCGCTCTATTTCCAATTTTATTACATGCATAACATTGTCCGGAGAAGGAACCAAAAAATTGATTCATCCTACTCTTGCACTTAGTTGCCCTGTGACCAAATTTATTACATGAAACAAAAAAACCATTGAATGATGGATACCTCTAAGCATTTGGTTGGCTGATAGGCGATCTTCTAGCAAAGTTTCTCTTTTGCTTCCTTTTATCTCTATTCATTTGATTGTCCATTGGATTTGAGTTCTGCACATTCTAAGAGTTTTCACCGGCTTCATTTCCTAATCCACCTTTATCTTTAGAAGGTCTTTGTCCTACAATCAATTCATCAAGCTTGGTGGAGCTTGTCTTGAAATTATCTTCACATAGTTTTTCTTTCTCAAGATCTACTTTCAGGTTCATCACTTCTTGTTCATCACTTCTTGTTCAAGCCTTGAGCATACATCAAACTTTCTTTGCACCACTATATTTAAAAATTCTTCAATTCTCTTATTTTCTTCCACTTGCACCTTTAATCCGATAATCTCTTCATTGACTTGTTTTAAATGTTCACTCACTTCTCTATGTCTCTCCTTAAATTTCTTCAATTGTTCTTTTAATTTCTAGATGCATTCATTTGCTCATCAATATTTTCTCTCATATCTCTATTTTAATTTTCAGCCTTGTCAAGATCTTCAAGAGTATCCTAGAGCTCTTATTTATCCATTTGTTGAATCTACAAAATCTTCATCAAGTTGTTAGACTTCTCCAGAGGAACAAAAGCTATGATACCAATTGTTGAATATCCAAGATATTGAGAGGGGGGTGAATCAGTATCTTCTAAAACTTATTGAACAAACATTATCCAATTACTTCAATGCATATACCATAAAAGATAAGAAAAACCATTCAATAGAACATGATATCACACAACGCATGAACACCAAAATTTTACATGGAAAACCCAATGAAGGAAAAACCACGGTGAGGATTAGCTCACTATATATAGTTGTTCCAAAAACCGCATACAAAAGAGGCTCACTGCCAAATACAAAAGCTCACTTCTTAGAAGTAGGACTCACTATCCAGAATGAGAGGCTCATTTCCTACAAAATATTATAGAATAGAAATGGCTTCGCAACAAGAATATGAACTGGTAAGAGTGCACCTAACAAGTGTTGATTCAATTCCTTTGATACTCAAAGAATTTGCATGCCAACAAACTAATATTCGCTCTTCACAAACTAAATACCCACCTCTATCTCTCTTCTTCAATCTCTAAACTATCCAATATATATACCTGACACATCCGCAAGCATCAATTAGGTTAGCCTAATTAGATGCAACACATATTCACCAAAAAGATAATTATCAACTTCAGGCACCTACAAAATCTTCTACAAAAATAATTCAAACATATATAGCACATTATATCATGTCGGCTTGGACCTTAGATAGGTCGCTCATATATCCGCAACACAAATTAGTTCATTATACCACCAATTATTTATTAGGTCGGGCATGGATAGACCTAATAAAAAAATGTAACACCAGAGTTGTAGACATTGAAAATTGGTCTATGCTTGCGACATCATTTTCAACATATTTCTAATGTTCATGGTCATGATTAAATAATGATAATTATTTAATTGTTTTCTAAAGTCACCTATCTTCTATTAATTAAATAAATTTAATTATTTAGTTGATTCATTATCGCCTTTATTCAATCTTGATTAATTAAATAAATGATAATTATTTAATTGTGTCACTAATTAATTAATCCTCTTTCAAAATTAAATAAATTATTATTTAATTTACCCTCATCACATTCTAACTATAATTAAATATTCATTACAAATTATTTAATTATTCTTTAACTTTTTGTCTAGTCAATTAAATAAATTTTTATTTATTTAATTTAATCCTTGAATTTTGAATGTTGAATTAAATTAATCATTTAATTCATAAAAATAATTATTTATGGCATATTCCTCTGTGATTAGATAATCACTTAGTTAACTAATTATTCATTTACTACTTAAGTCAAGATTTAATTAAATTAGTCTGTTATCTCCTGATTTAATATTAGATCGTTTCTAACAAACAAACTTTTTGGTTTGATCAGTCAGTCTTATTCTTCTGCGTGCAAACTATTATAAATTTAATTAATTAATTCATTGATTCATGCATTTGAACAAAATGTTTCTTCTTTATATTTTACATGCAATCATTATTCTTCTGAAATTCGAACAGTCTCGACTAAAGATTAAATTATTTATTCAATTTAATCTCTATCCGTTATTCTTTTTCACTCGCGTTATTACTGACACTGAATCTCTATTGCATGGAATTCATTAATCTCAATTGTCGATCTATGTTTTGAATTTGAGCCGATCATTCAAAAATCAATTTTCTATAAATTGACCTGACCTTCATCATTATTCCTCCTCCCGAAATCTTTAGACTTTTAGGAAGCGACTTTAAGAATCTTTGATATTTTGCTAAATCATTAATCAATAGGCCATATTTGCATACTTAAGAAATTTGAGGGAAATTATTATACAACAGAAAAATGGAGAAGTGCAATTGAGGTTATTCATGTAATTATACAGATGTTCGATGAGATTTTTTTGTTTATATATGATTTTTAGTTTCCATTGTTTTTTTTTGTTAACATAGGTTAGATTAGTTTATGATTTTATTAGATTAATCTATTTGTCATTTTTACCTAGCATTACATTGGTGAACCCAACGTGAACACACCGTCTTTGAAATCTATAGAAATTTTAAATTTTGCAGGTATAGGTACGACAAGACACATTTACAGCACAAAACGACACAATTGATATTTTGAGCCGCATATGAATTTTCGCAACGCATCTATTATTCTGTGACGCATTTGTGCTTTTCTGCGACGCATTTGACTAGTGAATAATTTGTTTGAAATTCCATGTTTTCATTTTTTTTTTTAGCTTTTTTACAACTAATTTTGAGTTTGCAACGTGTGTTTTAGGGGAGTTAACATAGTGTTTGCAGGATGGTTCATAGAAATAATCATTCAAACTCTTTTGCAAGATGATTGACGAAGATAGAGAAAAAAAAAAAACTACTAATCATTCATCTTGTAGAACCTATGTCGAAGAAAATTACGAAAACTACTAATCATTCATTTTGTACAACCAAAATTTAAGATAAATTTAAAACAAATGAATTGCTTGAGTAGAATAGATAATTGTCATTTGGGTTTAAAAAGAATAACTGTCTTTTGTGTTTGGTGTATTTTCATGATTGTTAGATTAGAACCCGATTCGGTAACAAAAGTATCCTCTCCCCTTGCGCATTCGTGTGATCCTGGGTGTAAGAGAAACTATTATTGAATCTAGAATTTGGGCCTGCTTTGGTGGGAAAAAGTGCTCACCCCAAAGTGACTCATAACCAGTGATGAGCTAGAGCCAAGCTACTCCAAACTGGTATACAAATTTTAATGTTGAGTAAAACTCAGCATTAAAAGAACTCCCATGGACAAGAAAGTGATATTGATTCCCTCGGTACCCTCATGGTGCGTCAAAACCTGTAGAGTGTAAGCTCTACAGGCTGGGAAGCCTCCTTATCAGAGCTAATCTTGCCTCTCGCATGGCTTTCTGAATGGGTTCCCATACTAAATAAGCCAAATTGTTTATAGATTAACCAAAAACCCCTATTTGTTGGTGCAAGAGGTTAGACCTTTGAAGCTGTCTCACGTTCATATAGTTCTTAGTAGAGATGAATTTTTTTCCATGGGAGAGTCATCATAACTGAAGCTTGGTTGACCCAAGAAGTGTGTTCCGTGTAAGGGGGAGCCAGTGTGGTCTAGCTTCTACTCATCTGTTTTGAATAAGCATAAATGGGGAAACCCAAGTGAGAATTCAGCAAGTATTGTCATTGCCAGCCTTAGGATTGTACATGTTTTCTGGAAATATAAACGTTCATGGTTATCAAACCAAAAACACTTTTTTTTTTATTGTTTGTATTTTCCAATATTTGATCATGAATAGAGTCAATCAAAACCATCAATTAACCAAAAAATTGTAACTGTCAAACTGAGTCGCATTTTTCAACCTGTGTCACATCTATTTAACAGTAGGACACATCTATCATAGTGAGTCGTATTTGTTTAACCCTTATCCGCATCTGTTAAATCGAGTTGCATTTGCCTATAAAAACTTGGAACATAATTTACCAGAAATCGCATGTGACACAGAGAACCACCTTTGTTAAATTCTAAGATGCATCTGTAAAAGTGAACCGCATTTTTCTAAGAACCAGAAAACCAAAATTCACTGTCACAGTCTGAAACCAAATAGTCATACTAGTCCTTTTTTTTCACAATCATCCTTGGAAAAAAACTAGAAAGTTTGCTCATACTTTGCATAATTGCATCCTTTAGGTGTCATTTAGTTTTAGTGATAGGAATATTAGTAAAAAAACTTAGTTTCATATTAGGAAATTTACCTTGCATATCTTAGAATAGGATAACTTTCCATGTTTTGGGAAAACCCTTTTTTCAAAAAACATTATCATTGAGCCTACTCACTTGTCAACATATCTTTTGTCCTAAATGTGAATCCTTCCAGCTCATCAGTCTAGTTTGGGAGTTCACCTCATCTTTTGGTCCTAGTCCTACTAAAGTTCCTTGACAAAGTCAAAATGTAGCATTGGTTAAACTATAGGTGGTAGGTAACCTCCTTTTAGAATCATTCAGAATTCATTACCTTAGAAGTTTTCTTATAATTTTGCATACTTAGATACTCTCATCCTAGCATTTCAGACATTCCTTATTTTCAAGAAAATACCAAAACAATAGCAGCATTCATTCATTATATCCAGAAAATCCCAAAAACATAAACTAGAACATATCATTCTTAGAAATAGTTTTGCATCACCTCATTTTGAGCAACATCTTTCATGGTCGAAACAAGGTCTAAAAATAAATAGAGAGAAATGGTTGATCCATAGGACTTCATTAATCCCTTTTCAAACATACCATTAGGGACAACAAGACCTCATAAATCCTTGCTTGAAAAATTTGTCACTAGAGACACACATGGACAGATTTTTGTAGAAGACATAGATGTCGTTGTCCAAGATCCTGAATTCACATATTTTGTAGATGAGTGTTTGGCAAACGATCCTCAAAGATACTTAGCAAAGTTGTTAGTAGAAGGTGCCACGTTACCTCCAAGATTTGATATCCACATGTTGAAAACTTCATCTACTCAAGGAACAAAAACCATGACATTGAGTGTCTCTATTCCTCAGATTACTACAACCATACCATCTGGCATACCTACTCAAACTGCTACAATAGTACACATAATACCATTTGGTATAACACATGGCCTTAATTTTACTGAAGGAGCATCCTCATCAAACCCATTTGGCACAAACACCAGAAGTAAAAGGCCCAAAATTGGCATAAACATGACACGGGCTATACCACATATCAACACCAATATTGTCATTCTGCAAACAGGTGTGATACAAAAATGACATATACGTACACCGAATCAGAACTCATCACAAAATATTGTGTTTCAGAAAACTTACATTGATCCTAACAACCCAACCAATATGTCTTTAACACATGTAGATTTTCTGCAAAATCAAATGAAAGCCCTCCAATAGCAAATGTACAGTATGTCAATGTCAGGCAAACAAACCATTTTGGTGCAAGATTTATGTCCATATCCCTTTGACAAAGCACTATACATGACACCCTTCCCACATGGATATATTATACCGAATTTTCCTAAGTATAATGGGAAGATGAATCCTCTAGAACATATATGGGAATTTTCCACTACATGCATGGACATCTCATACGACCCCACATACCTTATGAGACTTTTTTCGTGAACCCTTATCGGGATAGCATTGGAATGGTTCTTTAAACTTCCATATGGCATAAAATCATGGGGAAAATTAGCTGAAATTTTTTTGGAACACTTTGCCTTCAACACTGACAATGAAATCATGATAGCTACCTTGTGTCACACCACACAAGAAGATGGAGAAAATGTAACGCCCCACAATGTAACCCAGGAAATGTTACATCAAAACACAATGCAACCGAATAATTTTTTTTTAAAACATATAACACAACAAGTGACAATAATTTAACATAAACATTTTAGGGTTCCACAACTACGCTACTAAAGTAATAACATCATAACACCACAAGAACTATAAATAAATCAACTCATGAGAATAGTCGTGTCCAGATATATATATATATATCAAGAGTTACATACAAGAAGTGAGATTGTGACAAATCTCAGAACAATACAAGTATCACTATAAGGAAACCTCACGTAACATCATGGGTGTATACAATAAAGAATAATATCAAGAATAGAAGACGACCACGTCCACGAACTCGCCCGAGGAGCAACTCCGTAAGCGATGTGCAATCAAGATCTTGCCAAGAATAAACATGCCATGAACGAAATCACCTGCAGGGGATCCAATGGAATATGTGGCACGTTCCTCCCAACTGTGTGGAACTCGAAAGCCCACCCCCCGTTCTAGGAGATAGAACAGGACCCCAAGTCAAATTGACAACAAGAAGCACATCACATAATACATGGTCAACACACATGACATCAAAATGAAAAGACAACTAACATACTCCCAAAGGCGACTCAAAAACACAAGTAACTCAACACAAGAGAACTATCAAGTGTACAAGGATAGAGTGTCATCACATAGTCATAATAGGTTACCCTGGAGAATCTTCCTAGGTTACCAGGTCTCAACCCGAGTTACCCTGGAAACCTCTTATGATTTATGGCCCCTAAACAAACCTATGTGGCTTCGAATCACTTCTCGAGAAGATGAAATGTTCGAGTTTCCATTCCAGGCCTTCTCACCTGCTTTAACCTAAACAAGCATTAAATTCCAAGGCGAGGAAAAACATTATCTGAATTAGTTATGAAGACCACCCAACCCCCAGTACATTAATTAAAGTTTTCACTTAATTATAGACTTCCGAGAGGTTACCCCCGCAACCACTTCCGGGTCCAGCCCCTAACGAAAACTACTCCTCCTAAGTTACAACTTCTCAAAATGACTAATCAATAGGGCCATCATGCATGCAATAGAAAACCTCATTACACAAAGACTCAAAGTCATAAGAGCAAAATAATAACATAAAAAGTCAAAAGATGTACATGGTGATGCTTTCACAAATACATACTTCCATAACATGAACTTCAAGTTATCCATAAGAATAATACCACTTGTGGTATAATGTGCAAGGTTCACATTTCAATTTAGAAATCAAGACAATGAACCTTCAAAATAATACAACATATTTCATCTCAATAAGTGACAATTCCAAACCTCTGGGGAACAATACACTTAACACCAAACCTCAATGCAAAAAGTAATAATATCACCAAGTAGGAACACCTTTTAAACATAATTTACAAATCTTATTCAATAATTCCAATAATATATTTCCAACTCAAACATTTAAGTTAAATGAGTGAAAAGACCATAAATACCTCCTTACAATATTGATGCTTCTATTACACAATCTTATATAAGATAAACCTAAATATTTGAAACTCTATTAACCAAATGAAACAACACATGGTTCTAACATTATTAATTTATAACCCATTTATTATTCACTACATTTATAATCTATTTAATAAACCATTTCATTAAGAAAGTACTTAAAATACTAACCTTTAATCTCAACAGTATATAATTGATAAATTAATCATCTATAGACTTATTAAGTAAAGTCACATACACTAATTACAATTAATAAAGAAAATCAACATCTCAAAATAAACATTGCCATTTTATTTGGTAATTAAAACATTTCACATTTACACTATCTATATTCAATTAACATACCAAATTATAACTAATGCATTTACGATTAACCAATTAATAATTCAAAGAGAAACTTTTATTTATAACAATTAATAACCATTGAATTACATCCTCATTTAAGTATATATATATATACTTTCAACTCTAAATCAAGAATTAGTATAAATAGAAATTTCAATTAAATTTAAATACATCATATATCTATAAATATAAATAGATATTTATCCTTATTATTTATCTCAATTGAAAAATAATAATTAAAAGAGCTATTAACAAACTTAACCTATTTTCACTTTAATAAATCATTGACACCCTACGTTAAACTCAGCGACTAATGATTATAATAAGCATGCAACCAACATAGACCATAAGGAGAAAGCAACTTTGTATTAAATTCGATACTGCCAAACGAGTTATAGACTTATTTTAACTGCCGCCATCAACTGTAAGTGCCACCGACAGACTCATTAAACATGCAAACTGAACCCGTGATAAAACTGATGCAATCATCAGTACAACCAAGAAAGGTGGTATTGGTAACACATGCAAACAAAATCTAACACTTAACAATACGTGACAAAATAAACTAAAACCAATTGATATGCATGTAATCATGAGAGAAAAGCGTATAAGCTTGTCTCTGTTTGCCACCGACCAGGATAGCCATGTTATCAAATGCGACAAGACAACAGAGTATAAATGAAACAACTTATATGCATAAGAGCATAAATACTTGCGCGCGATGAATGTTTCACCAAGAAAAGTTTGGTTCAGAATTTACCTAGGGCTGACAGATATACTGGAGTCAATGCTCAGGAATGGAGATCAAGTTGAGTATAGAGCAACAACGAGGATAATAAATTTCCACCTACTAAGAGCACTACACCACGCATCTATGTAAGATGGTCTAATATTTATAAAAGAAAATTAATGTTTCCACGCTCACTGGACTCAACAGATTGCGCATGATTTCAGTCGCCAACTACAGGGTTACATAAATGCTTATTCCTGCATGTTGAAGGTGCAACGATCTGGAGAGTCATTTCACCCCATGCATGGCGTCGGTGTCATTACAGCCCCTTACAGTGAAATATATATACATATAAATAAAAACACATAACATCAAAAGACCATTCTGAAATCTAGTAACTGGAATAATGTCCAAGATTCACCAGCGACATGATTTAAAAGAAATGGTATCGCCAAAGAGATAACTACGGTCTCAGAATGAGAAACTAAAAGCAATCGATGATAAAAGTCCAATTGTATTCAGTACGGGTATAACCAACAGAACCTACAAGACAAAGAAATGAGGAAACATGTCTAAGAAAGTAACATACAGACCAAAGCCTCAGATAACGGCCGCAAGAGAAACATAGATGGATGCAATAATGTCTTCCAACATGGAAGTAAAGTTTTCTTATAATAATTCTGCCGCCCAACAATAAAATCTCAAAATACCAATAGTTTTGCTATCTAAGCATATTTGCCTTGAAGACCAAGATCAAGCAACACACGGTGGCCAAAACTTAAAACCAAAACAAAAATACTAACAAATATCAATGAAAAAAAATAAGCGTTGTCTGTAATATGAGCAGAGATCAAGACACAGCCTAAGCAAGAATCGACATGCCAAATTAAGGGGAATAGACTTGGACATGAAAATATGAAACTTTCACAGTAAGACCTTTCCAAATTTTAATCACAATCAGTTGCTAACGTTTTCATTTTCAATCTTGTGCAGGATTCAAGCTATACTGACATTGACATTTTCTTTTCATGCATGCAGGATTTCAAGATACAATTTTCACATAAATTTCCAAACAAAGTTTTGCAGAAAGAGTTTAACAAGATTTCTTCATAACAAACTTGAAATCTAAAAGATAATAAAAACCTGATAATCTTTCCTGAATACGAGCAACGAAAAAGCGTAATTCTCAACAACACAATCCCCAAATCCTTCACAATGCCAACACCATCTTTAATCAACAGTTTTCAGCTTCTCAATCCAAAACCCCAGCAAAATACGGAGGTTGTTTTTCCCGTGAAAGCAATATTTTTTCTTTTCAAAAATCAACTTGCATAATTAAATCAATTATGACTAACTTTTGCAAATAATATATTTTAGTGTTTCACTTTCAATTCTTTAAAAATCTAAAAATAACTTTTCCAACTTAAACATTTTATTTAACCATTAACTCAACCTTATGAAACATAGGAACACAACATAACGCAAAAACAACAAACACACAACAAATGAACGAGAAGACATAAGGGTGACGACGGATACTCATTCTTTCCGGAACAATGGTTCATGATAGAGGACAAGTCTATCTCCCTTCAATGATTCCATTGGGCCATGGCACGCTCAGACCTGTCAAGCAGGTGGAGTCGATGCCTGTACCTGAAAGCTACATCACACTGCACAGTTAAATGATCAACATGAATATATATGAAGACACACCATGAAGAAGAATTGTGGCATAGCAGGGCACTCACAAATGAGTACTGCTAAACCGTCTCCTTCATCGACTGACGTAAAGCATAGCATCTAACATAAACCACATCATATTATCATCATGTATATAACAGAGCATCATAGATCATCTCTTGAAAATTAAAATCACATCATAAGGTAGAGTGTATCATCAACTGAGTTTCACAATAGGTCATGCAAACCATGACATAAAGCATTCAAAGCAACATAATCTCAAACATCTAACCGCTAACTATAAGTCAAAACAACTGAAATAGAAGTGTCACTAGGAGGGTCATTACATAAAACTTCACATTCTACTAGAGATGGAGGAGTTTAGCTAGTCGGTGTCCTGTTGAGATACCAGAGAAACAAAAAGTCACAATATTCCTTGAAAATATTCATCCAAAATTGAGAAGTGACTTAAGAGTACATTGCTATACCTCTTTTCTAGACTTAGTGCAAAAAGGCATTATACTTGAGAAAGCCCTCATTGACAAAGGAAAAATTAAGATGCCAGGTAGGAATCCAATTGTTCAACACCAAAATTCCCCCAACAATAGAAATAATTTTTGGTCCAGAAACAAAAATGTAACTAATGACTGTATTATTGCCACTAAGACCCTACACGCAAGACCGATCATCACACTTAGAGGATACAATCCCTCTCATGAAATATCCAATAGTGCTGATCAAAGTGCCAATTTTGTCCAAAATACACAACAACAACGACCACATAGGAGATTTCCAAAACGTGAGTTTACCCCCTTAGGGGAACCAATCGAGACAGTCTTTAAAGAATTGATCAAACATAAACTCATACAACCTCTAGAGCCAAAACAATATGATCCTAGAAAGTTTAAACCCTCATGGTGGGATGACAACACCTTTTTCGATTATCATCAAACAAAGGGACATAGCCTACAACAATGTCAACAACTGAAGAAAATTATCCAATATTTTGTTGAAAATTGAACCATAGAAGTCAATGGGAAAAACCATACCACAAACAACAACCACAAGGTCTTCACAGATCCATTACACGACCATGGGAAAGGAAAGGCCTCTAGTTCAGGAACTAAGACTAATACCTCGACCAATTATGCCAATACCAAGTATGATTACAACCAAGGTAAGACCATAAATCATATCCAAGCTTCTGATGAAAATATCCACATCATTACCATAAAGAAGAGTCTTGAATGTGTGTCAATACACGCCAAAGTAAGATAACCATTTCAAGTCCTTTATTAGAGCCACAACCACAGTCTTCTAAGCCTAAGTATAATTTACTTGACCAGTTGGGGAAAACCCCAACACAAATATCCATCTTGGAACTGTTGACCATATCACTTGATCATCGAGCCATTCTAGATAAAGCCTTGGAAAGCACAATTGTCCCCACCAACTTAGATGTCAATCATTTCAAAGAGATGGTAGGATAGTTAACAAATTATCATCATTCTACCTTCTCTCAACAAGATTATTCAACTGAGAAGACCAACCATAACAACCCATTACACCTTGAAGTTCTTCTCCATCAAACCAAAGTTAGATGAGTCTTGGTAGACAGAGGAGCAGGGTTGAATCTTTGCACCTTGAAATTGGTTAAGACATTAGGTTTCTCAGAAGAATGTGTGGAAACCACTAAGAGTATAGTCATTAAGGCATATGATGATGAGGAAAGATCATCCAAATGAGTTGTAACACTCCCTATCAGGATTGGCCCTGCGGTTATGGACATGATTTTCCAAGTCTTGGATCTCGTCCTTCCCTATAATATGTTACTAGGTAGACCTTGGATACATGCTATGAAATTCGTACCTTCCACTTACCACGAATCTCTCAAATTCTCGTATAATGGCATTGGGATCACAATCGATGGTGACCCATCCTTTCCAATATTGCACTAGCCTACGTTAAATACCACAACGACAGGTGCATGTAAATCAAGAGGCTTCATCCTCCAGCTTGTCCCTATATGTTGATCCATCAACTCTTTCCAAGTCCATTGCATCACAACCACCATACTCCACTCCTAAGGTCAAGATCCAAGATAAGGGTTGTGGAGAATATCACATGAAAGCATTTTATTGTGTCAGTCAGTTGGTGCCTCCTAAGTCATACAGTTTACCCACAGCAGATATGAGACAATCCATTGTTACAAAACATGTCCCTCCTATAATTAATTTAATAAAATGGGGAGAGTTAAGTAACGAAGCTATGGATCAAGAATATGTGACCTCTTGGTTTTATAATGAAGACGATGAAAACCCTCCACCATCTATTCAAATATCTAAAGATCAATATGGAAAAGGCTTCATGATAATGCAAAGGAAAGGATATGACATACATAGTGGATTGGGACTACATCAGAATGGAAGTACTAAACCAATCATTGTCTCTCAATGACCAAAAGGCCTAGGGCTATGGTTTCAACTAATTAGGATTGGCATTCCTAGTACCTCGACACCATCACAAGAGGAAGTAAGTGCTTATAATGATATCGGGACATCCAATGAACCATCTAACCCATTCCATTGTGTCTCCCCTGACTCAAACAAATATGAATGGGATTCCCTTTCCTCCACCAGCATAATGGACCTAGATAATTTATTTGGGGAACTTGACCAAATGCTAAATACCTCACCAAAATCAACTGATTCTCATCCTCAAAATTCCTTGAAAAAATAAGAATGGCTCAAACTTTATTATTGGGAAACCCTTCATCGTGCCTCTTGGGAACCTAACGAACCAACTTCTGATGACATAGCCCTTACAGTTGCCCCACCTCAAAGTCTACTTGTCCCTAGGAAAAAGAACAAAAATGAGTTAGTCCAAAACTTCTGTGACCATGTCAACCAATCTATCCTCACCTTGTCAGCCTCCACCTTTGATAGTTTCGATGATGACATACCCCTCATATATCCCTAGCTTATTGATTGAGATAAAAAATCCACCCCCATCTTAGACATATTTTATAATGACGAAGCAATAGCTGAGTTCATGGGACTGTGAGATGACATACCTAGAGGTGATCATAAGGCTGGATTTACCATAGACTTGGATAACATGGCATATTTTGGGGAGTCCATTCACCCTTCCAGTCGTAAAAGTGAAAACAAAAAGAACAACAATGAAAATGACAAGTCCCTAGGTGAAAACCGAAAGGCGCCTTTGGATAACGAAAAAGTAAAAATAAAGGACGCATCCAAGGGCGAAAACCTCTCAGAGGCACCCAAGGATGGAGGGTTGAAAATTCTCTTAGTTGCTAAGGAGAAGTCACCACTTTTAGTTGAGGAATTTGTAGAAGTCAACATAAACACTGAAGCTAACCCTCGAGTAATTTATTTTGTAGCATCTTTGATAGAGACAGAGCAACCAAAGTTTCGTGACTTCTTCAATAAAAGATAGATTAACTTTGCATGGTCATATGTCGACATGCTTGGACTAGATCCTGACCTTATATTACATCATTTATCATTACAACTAGGTGTTAAGCCTATGAAGCAAAAGTTAAGGAAAATGCATCCACAAATTTCTTTATTAGTCAAAGCAAAACTCAAGAAACTGTTGGGTGTGGGCTTTCTCTGATCAATAGACTATGTAGAATGGATTTCTAATCTTGTGCCAGTAACAAAACCATCTAGGGGAATCCACATTTGTATAGACTTCAGAGATATAAACAAGGCATGTCCTAAGGATGAATTCCCTTTGCCAAACATTGACATGATAGTGGACCTAACAATAGGATATGAGATGCTATCCCTCATGGATGGTTTCTCTGGATATAATCAAATTAGAATTACACCTGAGGACCAACACAAGACAAATTATACATGTCTATGGGGAACATATTGTTGGAACGTCATGCCTTTTGGGCTCAATTTTTTTGGATCTACATATCAACATGCCA
Source organism: Sequoiadendron giganteum (assembly GCA_007115665.2). NCBI lineage: Eukaryota > Viridiplantae > Streptophyta > Pinopsida > Cupressales > Cupressaceae > Sequoiadendron > Sequoiadendron giganteum. The sequence goes on from CM021101.1 coordinate 629,239,040, forward strand.
TGACGGTCCTATATTCCATGGTTTTGTACATACTCTCATGGAAGAATAGATGTGGATGATCTGATAGCCAAATCATTGACAAGAGTTGACCACTTGCAAGTCCTAGATAAGATATTTCAAAGGCTATAGGAATACAAAGGCTAAATCCAAAAAAATGTGTCTTTGGCATTCAATTAGGAAAACTTCTAGGATACATCATCTCTAGACGAGGCATCAAAGTGGACCCCACAAAAGTGAAAGCTATAATGGACATGCCTCCAGCAACCAACATGAGTCAACTAAGAATATTACAAGGGAGATTACAGTCTATCAGACACTTCATAGTACAACTAGAAAACAAGATACATGCATTCCAACACTTACTCAAAAAGGGAGTACCATTTGTATGGACATACAAATTCCAAAAATATTTTCAAAAGATCAAGGATTACCTACTTACACCACCTGTGTTAATGCCACCTATAGATACACGACCTCTCATACTCTACATTTCAGCAACCCAATTAGCATTAGGATCCTTACTTTCACAAAATGATGATGAAGGTCATGGAAGAGTAGTGTACTATATTGACCATACTTTAGCGGGATATGAGCTAAACTAGAGTCCATAGAGCGTGCTTGTCTTGTAGAATTTTTTTCTACTCAAAAACTTAGGCACTATATGTTAAACCACCAAACCATGTTGGTTTCCAAGATAGATCCTTTGAAATATCTCCTAAGTAAAGCAACACTAACAAGGCAATTGGGTAAATGGGTAATGATACTTAGTGAATATGACATCCATTATGTAGAAAGAAAAGCTATAAAAGGGAAAGTTATTGTTGATCAATTGCTAGATGCACCAATCAAGGTAGAGAATCCTCTAGTTGCATATTTTCCTAATGAGTTCATCTTCACCCTTGACAAAAGAACCACATGGAAATTATACTTTGATGGGTCCCACACTAATCATGGTTCGGGAGAAGGTATACTATATGTCACACCACAAGGGGACACAATTCCTAAGTCATTCAGAATTGCTTTTCCATGCACAAACAACATAGAAGAATATGAGACCCTTATGACCAGATTACGGATGGCAATCAAATGGAAGATCAAACATTTACAAGTCTATGGAGACTCTCAGCTAGTAGTCCGACAAGTCAATGGTGAATATGAAACTAAAGATGAGAAACTTGCCCCATACAAGCACATGGCAAAAAATTTTAAGTAATATTTTGATAACATCAGTTTTCATCAAATACTCTGCATTCAGAACAAGGCATAAAATGCTATGGAAACCATTGGTTCACTATTGGATATACCTAGCAACATTCCTAAATTTGATTTTTTGGTAGAACAACTTTTGGTCCCTGCCTTTGACATCCTAGATTCTGTGATGGTGTGTGAACTTGTTGGTCCCACTTCCCCATGGTACAAGGACACATATGACTACCTTCATGCCTAAATCCTACCCTTAGACCTTTCAAACAACCAACATAGGACATTTATCTGTAAGTCTTCCAAATATACCATCATCGGAGATACCCTTTATAGATGTGCCCTAGACAATACCTTGTTGCGATGTCTCGATGCTGAAAAAGCACAAGAAACCTTACGTGTGGTACACGAGGTTATATGTGGATCCCATTATAGTGGTCCTACCTTAGCCAAGAATATTATGAGACTGGGATATTATTGTCCTACAATGGAAAATGACTCATATGTCTTTTTCAATAAATTTCAACAGTGGCAGGTACATAGAGACTTGATACACACACCAACATAAGAGCTATGTCCGATAACTTTACCATGGCCCTTTTCCCAATGGGGACTTGATATTATAGGTAAGATACATCCTCCATCCTCCAATGGCCATAAGTTCATCATAACCGCAACCGAATACTTCACCAAGTGGATCGAGGCTATTCCTATGACCTATATTACAAACACACATATTTCCAAGTTTATCTTTAATTACATCATTTGTCGGTATGGTGTTCCTCAATCCATCATCATAGATAATGGCTGCCCATTTAAGAACCAAGAAGTTTACCATCTCTATGAAGAATTCCATATCCAACATCACTTTTCCACTCCATATTATCCACAAGGTAATGGCCAAGCTGAGGCATCTAATAAAACAATCATCAAAATCCTCAACAAGACTATCAATGATGCTGGTCGTGACTAGCATTTACAACTTAATCATGCCTTATGGGATTATCACACTAGCATCCACACTCCCATCGGTGCCACTCCATACTCCTTGGTATTCGGTTCTGAAGCCATCTTACCTATAGAGGTCAAAATTCCTTCCCTAAGGGTATCTTTGAAAGGCCATATTGATGATGAAGAGTACCATGTATCAAGACTGCATGAGTTAGAATTCCTAGACAAACAAAGACAAAAGGCACTAGATCATCTTCAAGCATATCAAAACCATCTTCGTCGTAGCTATAACAAGAAAGTTTTGAATTGACATTTTGACGTTGGTGACCTGGTCTTAATGGAAAATCCAAAGAATCAAGCAAATTTGAACCTAACTGGTTAGGGCCTTACATTGTTACAAAAGCCTTTGGATTAGGAGCATATCAACTCTCTACCCCTGAAGGAGAACCATTATCATCGCCTATCAACAACCTTCATCTGAAGAGGTTCAATGCATAGCTTCTGAGAGTCTTTTCTTAGTTACAAAGATACAAAAAAAAATCGTTACCTTGATGAAAACCTGGCAAACATGCATCTTTGTAACACCAAAAAAATTGAAAAATTAGCAAAATAGTAAAGAGAAATAATTTGTCCAATAGTGAAAACAACTTCGGTGGCGCTTTGGATAAGTACACTATGTTGAAAACCTAGCAAATAGGCACCATGAGTAGTCGAATTCTCTCCTTCGTCTACCATCATTCCAATATGATTTTCCCATAACCCATAATAAATGGTTATCCTTTCCATAACTTGAAACGATTGACATCAAGTCCACTCCACATCCCCATTCCATCCTATTAGTATTATACCTGATTGGGGGCAACTACTCGACCTACGTCATTTGGACCTTGCACTCATTGATCCAACGTCATAAAAATGTCTTGAAAAAAATCCAAAAAAAATCATAAAACTCCAAAAAGACAAAAATAAATAAATCAAAACATGTCAAAAATCCCAAAAACAGACTCGGAGTTAGTTGTGTCAAGTCAGTCGTAGACATGGTCGAACTACATTGCCTCTGTGACTGAACGTAGGCAAGGCCATCACTTGATGCACCCTCGAGGCATTAGTTTGTCACATATCACACACATAAAATCATGACTCATTATTTGCACATCAAAGTCATTGGTCGTGTCAAACTACGAGGTCTTTGCATGTATAACGTAGGCAAGGCCATCAATCGATGATCCCCCGAGGCCGCACTAGGTCAGTCCATTAGGGTTTATCACATTCACTAATCACACACATTAGATATCATTAACTTCAAAAACTCTTTGTCAATCAGTCCTGTCAGTCAAAGTCTAGTCGAACTACGAGGTCTCTATGTGTATAATGTAGGCAAGGCCATCAATCGATGATCCCCCGAGGCCACACTAGGTCAATCCTTTAGGGTACGTTGTGTCAATCAACATAATTCATTCACTACCATCACATACAAACAACAATCAAACTATCAAGACAAGTCACATTTCAACAAGACGAACAAGTCAACAATGTCATTGAGTCAAACCAAACAAATTGCCAAACAATCAAATTATGTATTATACAAGATGTGTCCTTCTTGACGACAAACATTATCATTTCAAAAAATAATCATCATAGCCTTATACACCTTATTGCATCAACAACATCAGAATCAACGTTTTATATGGTACGTGTCTTTCTGAAACCAGGCTTAGTCATGTCTTACATAGATAATCACAACATTGAAACTAGACTCAACATCTTATATGGTGTGTGTCATCCCTAAAATCAGGCTTTATCAAACAATCATCTTATCAAACAAACAACAACAAATCAAATTTTAGCAAATATTCTTACGGGCTATTGACTTTATGGCTTGTTTTTTCTTATCTTTTTATTTGGCTTTGTCTTTGGGTCCGGTTACTAGCTTTCTCAAGGATGTCCCGTGAAGGATTTAGAGAAGCAAGGATGTTTCAAGACTATTTTTCTTTGACTGTTGTATGTCGACTATCTTTTAAACTTGATTTTCAAGTCAGGTTACTAGCTTTCTCAAGGATTTCCTATGAAGGATTTAGAAGAGCAATAATGTATCCTGACTTTTTCTTTTTCTTTTGATTGTTGTCTGTGGTTTGTCTTGACAAAAATACTGGGGCAATTTTGTCCTTAGTATGAGTTACGTCACTCTTTGTCTGCGATAGTCTATTTTTAGCAATTGGATGACTTTGTACACCTTGGTCTATCTCATATCATGGTGTTAACTATCTATTTGTGTCATGTCCCACCCAATGATGATTTAATGCAAGGCTTAGTATGTATTTGGCAAAATATTGAAGATTCTACATTCTTCTAACAACCATTTCTAATACTAACATTTTGATTAATCCATGCTAACATTTCTTCTATCCTACATAATGACGGAGTCCTATGACACACAAAATATTTAAGTAATCTACATATGCATTCATTTTACAACCATCATAGTAAATCATACATCTATGTTGCATTCCAAAAACAACAAAAAAATATACATATCCATTGCATCTAGGTAACCATGGCATACATGCATTTACCATTAACAATTGTACATATTATAGATACATCCACATGGAATTATACATAATAAAATCACATTGCATCTCATTATCATAAACATAGAGTGAATACATGAAATTTATAAATACTGTGCATTCATCATCACATAGAATAAAGTCATCATCATAGGAAATAAAACTTCATAATGTCAACATCATAATCCATAACATGTGCATGCATTAATGAAACAATGAATAATCATATAGAACACTGCATAACCATATAAACAACTTCAAATCATATAATCGCCACCAAAAATTATATATATATATATATATATATCACTCAAAAAAGAAAGTGTCATAGTACAATGTTAGAATGTATCAATCCAAATGGAGCTCATAGGCTCTATGATCATAATACAATATCTACAAATATAAACATGTCACTGAGATGTGCTCCCACTACTCCCATGTGGAGTCTGAGGGGGCGAGTGACGTTGAGCTACTCGTTGTGCAGAAGGAGGCATGTCATATGGTCTTGTCCTGGGTGGTCCCACCACATCATCTATACTCTATGAACGACTGTGTGACCTGCTTTGGGAACTACCGATGTGTGCCTATGATGGGAGCCCATCTCTCAGGTAGTACCTCTGCCTCATATAAATCTCAGTAATATCTCTCTCGTTCACTAGCTCTGACTAACTCTCGAGCAAATGTTGCAGTTGGTCTGGTACATTAAGGCCCTCAACTCTACAAACCACTACTTTGTCTATTGCCTCCTGACTACTGCCTAATCTTTGTCTAGGTAGGCATTGTCTCTTTCCATCTACATTGCATATCACTTTGTAGTCACTGCCCTCACCCTCTCCTCCAAGGCCTCTACTCGGGCCTGTAACTTCACCAAAATTTGATCCCTGGGAACCTCCTCCCACGGTGGCCTCTCCCCCATGTTGACATCCCACTCCTCCACTATCCTATCTCCAAGCTCTCTCTCCTTCTCCCCCATCACCTCCCCTCCTCCACCAAAGTCCAACATAGGCACATCATCTCCCTCACCCTCCTCCTCAGAGACAAGTGACAACGTATGTCCTCTCCCACCTCGACATCCCACTCCTCCACTATCCTATCTCGGAACTCCCTCTCCTTCTCCCCCATCACCTCCCCCTCCTCTACCAAATTACAACATAGGCACATCATCTCCCTCACCCTCCTCCTCATAGACAAGTGACAACCTATGTCCTCTCCCACCTCCACCTCTAACATAATCACCTCCACCTCTACCACCTCTTCCACCTCTATCACCAGCCCGACCACCACACTGACCTCTAGGTCATGTACCTCTTCACTCTACCGGATCCGGCTGATTTGGATCAGTATAAGGAACGGGCCTATGTACTGCCCACCAAGCATCATATGCTGTGGTGGTCCTTGGATCTGCTACACCACCCCTCCAAATCCATTGTATAGGCTATAAAGTGTGAATGTCTGCCTCCGCTATCACCATAGGAATCATAGGTGCCCACAATGGCACCTCTCTAGAATACCGAGCGAACTCAACTCACCCTCGAGGCTCATCCTAAACCTCCCCAAATTGTCTCAATACTCAATTTGGCAAGTGTCTCTCAATGATATGAACACTAGATACAATCCTCCCAATCAGATATTGTACCTATCTGCAAAATGGTAAATGCCTATCCTCATCTCTCCACAGAGCACAATCCATATAAGGTCTCCAAATAAACTGAACAAATGTGTCTATGGCATGTCTCCAGTAACCTGTGTTGCTAACATGGCTCTGGGTAATGGTCCCTACATACCGAAAGAAATATGGGGATCTAGCATCTAGATCCAATGTTATCGGGGGATGGAACACAACAAAATGTTCCCATGCCTTGATCATCAGTAAGGTAGTACCACAACTCATCGAATATGCATCGATATACACTATGTCATGTAAATGAAAATACAACATGCCTAATAAACATTAACCCCATGCATATACTACCTATCGCTCTAACATCCCAACAAGCATCTCCCCCCACCCAATAGGAAAACGATGACCTCGGCAGTCAGGAAGAAAAATTCTGACAATCAATGTACATAACATACAATCAATCTGCTCATATATCTCTACTAGAACATGCCATCTAATCTCATAGTGCTCAATACTGAGATGTCTAATGTTATCATGTACATAAAACTGGGTGATCTCACTATAACCTATTTAGGTATCATACAATACTCTCTCACCCCTAATCGGTAGTCTCAAAATCTTATATACATCCTCTAAAGTAACTGTAGCCTCTCTAATAGGCAGATGAAAAGATGAGGTCTCTGAATGTCATTGCTCATAGAGAGTAATCAACATACCTCTGCTAGCCTACATAGTGGGCATAGTCCAAACATGATGTAACCCTAGACTCCATATCAACCATGTCTCAACACTCGTCAACTAGTCTCGTAGCTCATAAGTGGTCGTACTCAACTCCCGGGTGTATATCAGATCTAATACAATCTGCAAATGCATCAAAATACTTTGTGTCAAAAATATAGAACATTCATTTTTACATCACAAAAATTTCAAAAAAAAAATTGACAGGCAAATGCGTCGTTTTAATCTCAAATGCGGTGCAATTTTTCACATGCATCATTCTAATTTGTACATACATTGCACAAACTCAAGTGCGTCATTTAAACATGCAGTGCATTTTTAAACACAAATGCATTACACTACCAATCATGCCTACCTCTCATACATATGCGTCATTTTTTGAAAAATGCGGTGCATTATTACTGGCATACCTATCATGCAAATGTGGTGCTCTAAAACACATGTGATGCACTAACCTACATGCGACACTGTCATTCACAAATGTGATGCATTTAGACATATTCAGTGCACACAAATTCAAATGTGTTGATTAACCTAAATGACCTAAATGGACCTAGGCGTGTTTGCGGATATGCATCATTTCGTGAGCACATGTGTCACTTACGAACGCATATGTGTTGATCCTAAAGTGACACATATGCAAATTAAACTTTAAATGTCTAAAAATGCATGAAAATTAAAAATTCAAAAGGTGGTTTAGGAGTACATACTAGGGGTCCTACGTCGGTCGAGCATTTGAAGGTCTGAATGTGGTAACCATGATGCTTTGTGTATGGAACAAGCGACATCTTCGTTGCGAGCTCTGTCGCCAAATCAAGGTTTTCTCAAAGTCTAGGGGTGCAAATGATTTTTTTTTCCACCCAAATCATATTTATACCTAGGGTTTTGGAGGGTTTTTCTTCTACCTTTTGTACTGGATGAAATCTTTGCCAACTTTTGACCTCCATTTCGCAGTCCAAACCACTTCAAAATCAATTTCTTTCACTACCATCAAATTTTTGACTATCAAAATACCTAATCGAGACAATTTCCAAATTTTTCAAAAATTGTCATATTTCTCAAGGGGGCATACCCTAACCTATTTCACACCGGTTTAGGAATGGGGAATGGGTATGTGTAGGATCATCATGGAAACAATAGGGCCTTAAGTGGCGATGAAAATTCAGAAAATCAGAGTTACGCAACTTGATGTAAAAATTTGAATAAGTTATCTATATTATTTCAAAAATATGTAAGAATAGAATATGTAGAAAATTGAATGTAGTTTCTAAACTACTAGGTTTATTTAACAAAAATAAAAAAATATTTGGTGAAAATTTGACATTTCAATGCAGTAGTACTTAAATTTCAGGGAAAAATTAAGTAGGTGTCTGTCTGACCACCCTAACCACAATAAAATGATAATATTTTTTTATAAGATTTTAGATTTAAGTAGAGGAATCACGTCCTGATGTGATGCATATTTTTTTGTAATTTTTTTCTAAGTAAATAATTAATTATGATTTTTTTATTACAAATTTTAAAAAATATAGAAACTCATATGTCTGACCACCTTAACTTGGTCAAAACTTCATGAAATTCAAAAAAAATTAAAATCCTATAGTATCTGAAGCATAGAATGTGACGCATGTTTCGGATTCAAAAATCATGATACCGTTTGAAAGTTATAGATGTTATTCAATCAGCCTATCAATGAGGACTTTAGTCATAATTCAAATAGAAAATGAATAATAATTATTTATTAAATTCAAAGTAAAGCATAATTTATATTGGTGGAAAGGTGAGAATCTCCTTTAAAAACCCTTTTCGTTTCATCAATTTTGGGTATAAAAAAAGTCGTTAGCTACATGGGCCATCATATCACTTACATATCGCCACTTTTTGGCCCATCATGATCCTGCACATACTCACATGTTTTAACTGATTTTCATTGACACAAAGCTGAAATGACATTGTATCAAAGAGGGGCAAACTGGAGACACTAAAAATTGGTCTAGGCCTGCGACACCATTTTTGACATATTTCTAATGTTCATGGTCATGATTAAATAATGATAATTATTTAATTGTTTTCTAAAGTCTCCTATCTTCTATTAATTAAATAACTTGAATTATTTAATTGATTCATTATCACCTTTATTCAATATTGATTAATTAAATAAATGATAATTATTTAATTATGTCACTAATTAATTAATCCTCTTTTGAAATTAAATAAATTATTATTTAATTTACCCTCATCACATTCCAACTATAATTAAATATTCATTACGAATTATTTAATTTTATTCTTTAACTTTTTCTCTAGTCAATTAAATAAATCTTTATTTATTTAATTTAATTCCTGAATTTCAAATGATGAATTAAATAATCATTTAATTCATAAAAATAATTATTCCTGACATATTCCTCTTTGATTAGATAATCGCTTTGTTATCTAATTATTCATTTACTACTTAAGTCAAGATTTAATTAAATTAGTCAGTTATCTCCTGATTTAATATATGATCGTTTCTAAGAAACAAAATTTCTGGATTGATGAGTCAATCTTAATCTTCTACGTGCAAACTATTATTAATTAAATAAATTTATGTAATTAATTCATTCATTCGTGCGTTCAAACACAACGTTTCTTCTTTATCTTTTACATGCAATCATTATTCTTCTGAAATTTGAATAGTCTCGACTAAAGATTAAATTATTTATTCAACTTAATCTCTATTAGTTATGCTTTTTCATTTGCGTTATTACTGAAATTGAATCTCTATCGTATGGAATTCATTAATCTCAATCATCGATCTGTCTTTTGAATCTAATCCAATCATTCGAAAAATCAATTTTCTATAAATTGACTTGACCTTCGTCATTATTCCTCCTCCCAAAATCTTTATACTTTTAGGAAGCGACTTTAAGAATCTTTGTTATTTTGCTAAATCATTAATCAATAGGCCATATTTGCATACTTAAGAAATCTGAGGGCAATTATTATACAACAGAAAAATGGAGAAGTGCAATTGAGGTTATTCATAAAATTATATAGATGTTTAGTGAGATCTTTCTGTTTATATATGCTTTTTAGTTTCCATTGTTATTTGTTGTTAGCATAGGTTAGATTAGTTTATGCTTTTATTAGCTTAATCTATTTGTCATTTTTCCCTAGTGGTATAGGGGCAAAGCCAATCTCTCCATACGATCATATGAGCACATAGAATTCTATACTTACAAGCTTCCAACGTTCATGAACCATTTTCCAAAACAGCGAACAACAATGATCACCAAAGGGGAAATGTGGACCAAAATACCAGACTAGAAATACTAAAGGATGTACACTTGATCTTCATACCAGTTCAGAGTACTGGACCAAACTGACACCTTATCCAACATGGTGGCATTAATGACAACACAAAATATGATCTTCTTCATTCTTCCAACAATAAAGTGGGATTAGGACTTCATTAAATAAATGTAATTTATTTAATTGGTCGAAATGATAGAAACGTGAATTAATTAAATAATGTTGTTTTATTTAATTAATAGAAAAATTAGGGTTTTTAGGACTTTAATAAATAAATGAAATTTATTTAATTCATTAAAAATGATGAAAAGGTGAATTAATTAAATAACATTGTTTTATTCAATTAATAGCAAAATTAGGGTTTTTAGGACTTTATTAAATAAATGAAATTTATTTAATTTGTCAGAAATGATGAAAAAGTGAATTAATTAAATAATGTTGTATTATTCAATTAATAAAGGAATTTAGGGTTTTGGATGCTATTTTGATATTGTGTGATGTTTTTGAGATGTTCTGGGATGTTGTGGAATGTTGCACGATGATTCTGAGATGATTCTAATATGTTTCGAGATGATTGTGAGATGTTACGAGATGATTCTAAAATGTTGTGAGATGTTGCAAGATAATTTTGAGATGTTTGGAGATAATTCCAAGATGTTGTGGGATGATTATGAGATGTTGCGGGATGATTCTGAGATGTTTTAGGATGATTTTGAGATATTGTGGTATGATTATGAGATGTTTCAAGATGATAGTGAGATGTTGTGAGATGTTGCAGGATGATTCTGAGACGTTGCGAGATGATTCCAAGACGTTTCAGGATGTTGTTTGATGTTGTTCAATATTTTTTAGGGTGTGTGATAGGTGTTAGGTCAATTTTACATGTCTACATTTTTCCCCTCTTTGATACAAAGTATTGGTTGCTTTGTTTCAAAGGCTTTTTTTTAAGATCAAGTTTTTTGAAAAAAATTTATTCCCCACTATGCCCTGACGTTCAGTGGAATGATGGTAGGACTCTATGTTGTCCACTTGAGAGGTTGGCCAAATTTTTTTGCGTTTGAGGTCAGGCTCATGACTTTGTTTTATTTTAGTTCTGATGTGTTTAGGATGAAGAATTAGGTCCATAGGTCCTTTTTTTCTCGTTCTAATTTTTCTAAGACCTTCTAATTTCAAAGTAGGAAGGTTCCCTAAGTAAAATTAGGGTTTCCTAGGTGAAATTATGGTTTCCTTGAGGTTTAATATAGGCCATTAGTCTTCTAATTAGCTCATTTGTGCTTTGATCCTTTTGCTAATTCTTGTCTCTAGATTTTCCTTTTCGTCAGTTGTCGAGGAGCAATGCCGAGAATTCAGGGAGCCCCACATCATTTAGGCCTTTTACAGGAGTTTGGATAGACCTCAGGCATCGATGGCCTGGTATGTACCTTGTCACTATATGTTTTCATTTCGTTATATTCTTGTATTGCATGTACACAATTTCTTGAGTCAATAGTGAAGTTCTGGTGATATCTAAGCACCTGCATCATTTTCCTTGTATTTTCTAGGTCAAAACCTTTGCACTTGACCTTAAAACCCTTGCACTTTCCATAAAACCTCACACTTGACTTAAAACCTTGCTTCTGCTTCATGCACTTGCCCTAAAACCTCACTTATGCTTTAAAACCTTGCATTTGATTTTTGTTTGACTATTTATTCGCCTTTGCTTAAGAACCTCGCACTTGATATAAACTCTTGCATCTGAAAACCCCACTCTTTCTCTAAAATCTTGCACTTGACTTAAAACCTCGCCTTTGTTTCATGCATTTTCTTTAAAATCTCTCCCTTGATTTAAACCCTTGCATTTGTTGTTAGAATTTTCTTTGCACTTGTGCACTTGACCTAAACTCTTGCATTTGCTTTATCATCATCTTAAATGTCATTTGTAATCGTGTTTTGTGTTTATTTACATGTTCAAAGGGAAACCCTAACATCGTGGGTAAAAATGATTGCAGGTGGGCCTTAAACCATTAAAGCTGAGGGAGAGACGTCCTCAACACCTGTTTAATCTGATTGCCTGTTTTGGTGTGTTGGAGTAAGAATTTATTGATTCTGTTAGACTATGTTATATTTGTTACATGCCTCCTATCAAGACTCACATAGTTATGATGACTGCACTCATGGAGTGGTGTAATTTTGAGATGTCCACGTTTTATTTGCATACAAGAGAGGCGATTGTTACCCTTGAGGATGTGTGGAGGATACTCCGCCTACCCATTCACGACAAGATTGTTACATATCATGTTTAATGCAGTACTCACACCTTGTAGTGTGTGCTAGGTGTTAGAAACTTGGAGGTGTTTCAGTTAGAGATTGATCTATCTAGGTTTTCTGGTAGTACAAATCCTATTTTCCTTGTCCTATGTGGTCTGATTTTAGGACTAGTTGTTCCTAATAAGAGAGGTCGACAATTTCCTATGGGTTGGGGTGTATGTAATGAGATTACGCTTGAGCATGGTATGAGTTATTCTTTGGGTGCATGTCTCCTTTCTCATCTTTACAGAGATATGCATGAGGTTGTGTATCGGGGTGGGAAATCTATTTCTGTAGGTGTTTCAGTTTGCATTTTTAGGTGTGGGAGCACATTATAGTTGCTCGACTAGACAAGATACGAGATCATTGTCTCGATGATCCATACTCCTTTCATTATGGGGATTTTATGCACTACACCTTTCCTAAGGATCTTCCTTATTGGCGTTGTGTTTTCGATGAGATTCCAAGTTTTGTGTGGAGACCTTATATAGGCTGTGAAGCTTGGTCAGAGGATTTAGATCACTTTCTTTACTATAGGCAGACTCGATGGTTGATCGGTCGTGCTTATTCTATAATAGAGCATTACATACTTGACCGATTATTTCATCAGTTCGGAGAGAGATATGGGTGGGTTCTTGATGCTTATGAGGCTCGATTCGGTCGGACCACTGAGAGGTCCATGTATGGGGTCTCCAGGTAGATATAGATATTTTTGATGCTAAGTTTAGAGTACTTGCCCTAGTTGGTTGGGATTGGCCAGTTGGTTTAGCGGATCCAAGTACTACTCTTGATTATGATGATTGGTGGGTATGACACATTCCATTGAGGTTCGCCGATCTTGGGGGTGATCCTGCTTTGGGTAGAGCAGGTATTATAGGTCATCACGAGGAGCGACGTGTTGAGGTTTTTACAAAGTAGTTGGAGAGGGCCCGCCGTGATGGGGCACAGGGTTGTCAGGATGAGCGTATGCCTCAGGCATAGGGTCATAGACAAGTTTTGGCTCCTCCTCCACCAGCTAGGGATGGAGATATACTATTAGCTTAGATGACAGCTGCTAGAGACACAAAGATAGTGCGGCGACAAGTTATGGAGGCTCAGGGAGAAATTTTAAGGGTTGAGTGAGATAGCGAGAGCTATCAATGACATGCTATAGAGGATTAGGTATAGTTGCTTATGGTAGAGATACTCTCAGGGAAGAGTGTGATAGTATGTGAGCCGAGTGAGATCAGTTTCTACAGATGTCCACTTATCATCAGACCTTATATGATGTTACTGTTCCTAGGACTGCTTGGCATCCACGGTTCAGAGAGCCTAGTGCTATGAGAGATGGTGGTGGTGGTGGTGGTGGTGGTGGTGGTTTAGGGGTAGGTGATCAATCTATGAGATATCCAGATCCTTTTGGTGGTCCATAGGGTTTTGTCCTTCCTGTTAGGGTCTTACTTTTTATACTTGATCTTTATGCTATTCATTTTTTAGAGGCATATTGTAAACACATGTTATGTATATATATTCATTGGTCCAGTCGAGACCTCGTATATATGTTATGATTTTGTATTACCCTATCACACTTGTTTTAGTGAGGATGATGTACTTATGAAATTAACTCTTTTGATGATGATATATATATGAGATATACCTTCTTTGATTTAGCCTCATTTTATGCTTATGCAATGACGTTATATGATGATGTATGTTTATATATATAGTTGTAATTTTTTGATGTATGCATATGATGTGGATGGATGAATCATACTTTGTTTCATATGATGTTGTTTATGTGGTGTTAATATATGATGGTGAATGAATGCCCCATACATGATACATGATACATGATATTTTTATTGGTTTATTATCATCATGATGTGTATTGACGATATTGTGGATGTAGGATGGTACTAATGATATTGCTATGTAGGATGGATGTTAATTAGAAGAAATATCAATGATGGATAGAGATATGATGTTAATTAGAAGAAATATCGACGATGGATATGAGTATGATGTTAATTAGAAGAAATATCGATGATGGATGGAAATATGATGTTAATTAGAAGAAATATAGATGATGAATAGAAATATAATGTTGTTAGCAGTTGATGAATTGCTTTTAATTTTCTTTAGAGACTTCATAGTTTAACCAATCATGTTCGATGTAGCAAAAAAATACGATGCACCAGGTTATTAATGACCAAAGTGAATTTGTATCTATTGCATGGACTTTGACTCTACAAACAAAGAGTATTTTTTATCATACCAGACATATGTAAACTTTCTTTAAAGTATATTCAGGTTGTGCTAAAAAAAATTCAGACCAGTCACACAGAGAGGTATAGAACACCTAGCATGCAATTGCTTCATGAATTGTTTCAACACAATTTTCATATACTCAATAAAGAAAGTATTCACCATGGTAATATTACAAAAATATCTTACAAACAACAAACTGAAATGACGCTCAATTTTCCCCATTCCTTCTTCTCTAAATCCTTATGGACATCCTCAAGAGATCATGGGAACGATTCAATAAAATAAATCATAAAACATAAGATTATAAAAAGATAAAAACAAAGTTGCAATATCACTTGCCATATCTGTTTGGGGTGGGGCTATTATCTAGTGTTGAACATGTCTATTGTAGGAACAAATCCTTTAAGGCATATCTCAGGACGTTGTTGGGACTTGTCAAAAGATAGGTATCTGATACTTTAGCATTTTTTTTGTTTGTTTATAGTTAGAGCTTTTGTGATTATTTGCTTGAAAGTTCTAGCTTTTGATGTTTTCTTTCCTTTTTTATTGTTTGGTCAAAAGGGTGAGTACGATGATCAATTTATTATGGGTGAATAGTTTATTGCGGATTTTGATGACAAGATGGGTATTTTTTATTTTCTAAGTTTTATGATGTTATTTTTGTTGTTTTCAGGGGACTAACCTAGGGCCTTGGGGGCTCGTCAAAGATAAGCCCTTCCTACATTTTACATGCAGAGGCTCGTAGTTTTCTTGGTTTGAGTTTTTTTTACCTTTTTTATTTTGTGAATGTTTTTGGATTTTGTATGTTGTATATGTTTTTGAATTTTTTTTATTTATTTTTTACTAAGTTAACAATAAAGCATGATGGAAACCTAAGTGGGCTGACCTAGGGTCTCAAGGGCTAATAAGCCTTGCCTATGTTTTACATGCAAAGATCACGTAGTTCGACCATTTGACTCAAAAAGCATAAATTATTTTTGGATAAACAACATTGATAATCTAGATTGGCATTCCACTTCTGTGTCTAGAGGATGTGTTATGGGAAATCTACTCGAACTAGCTATGAGGCTCAAGCAAATGTTGATATCTTAGACTGTTTGAGTGAAGGAATAATCCAACAGTGTTGTTTTCTTTTTTATGTTTTCACATGTTTTTTATTTTTGTTGTTTATTTTATGTCTTTAATTTTGTTGGTTTTTTTATGTTTTTGATTTTTGTTGTTTTTCTGATGTTTTTTGATATTTTTTATTTTTGTTGTTTTGATGTTTTTGATTTTTTTGTTTTTTTGATGTTTTTGATTTTGTTGTTTTTCTAATGTTTTTGATTTTATTGTTTTTCTGATGTTTTTGATTTTTGTTGTTTTTTTGCTAAGTTGACAATAAATCATAATGGAAATCTAAGTGGATTGACCTAGGGTCTCAGGGTATAGTAATACTTTCCTACGTTGTACACACAGAGACCATGTAGTTTGACCATTTGACTCAAAAAGCATGAACTTGTTTTTGGTTTAAACAACATTGATAACTTGGACTGATATTCCACTTGTGTGTCTAGAGGATATGTTGCGATAAATTTACTTGAACTAGCTATAGGGTCCAAGTAAATGTTGATATGTTAGAATTTTTGATTGAAGGAATAATCCAACGATTTTGTTTCAATTTTTTATGTTTTTCAAATGTTTTTGACTTTTTTTGAATTTTTCTCTTTTCCATTTTTTTGGATTTTTACCCTTTTTCCTAGGGTGTAAGATGTTGAAAACTTGGATTGATATTTCACTGTGTCTTTCTAGAGGATATGCTACAAGAAATTTACTTGAAATAGCTATGGGGTTCAAGTAATTGTTGATATCTTAGAATTTTGTGTGAAAGAAAAATCTACATTATTGGTATCTTTGAAGGTTACCTCGGTAGTGCATTGACGTGTATACCTTGTTGTTGTGCTGAACTATTTTTAAGACTACCCTAATAGTGTGTTGGTGGGACACCTTGTTGTTGGGATGGGAATTTTCAAAGGTTACCCTGATAGTGCTAATATATTGACAACTTGGATTGATATTTCACTGTGTTTTCTAGAGGATATGTTACAAAAAAGCTTACTTGAACTAGTTGTGGGGTTCAAGCAGCTATTGATATCTTAGAATTTTTGAGTGAAGGAATAATCCAGGTTGTTGGTATCTTTGAAGGTTGCCTTGGTAGTGCATTGGTGGTACACCTTGTTGTCAAGATGAACTGTTTTGAAGGTTACCCTAGTAGTGTGTTGGTGGTATACCTTGTTGTTGGGATAATTTCTAGATCACACTGTGAGCTAGAAGACATAGATCAAGTTTTATTCTGAAGCAAGATGTAAGTACTTGCCCCCAGTGTCTAGCAATGATAGATTATATTACAATAAGATAGCATGTTTGGATAGAGTATGCCCCTTTTGGACAATGACTCATGGCTAAGATAGTGTTGGGTAGGATAGGGTCAATGATAGTGACCCATGTCAAGATGTTTTCCATAAGAAAGTGTAAAGTGTATACCAAACATTTTTCAAGATCAAGATAAGTTGGATTTGGATACAAATGGATTAGATTTATTATGGATCAGTTGAGATGCTTCCACTTGAAATGGTGCATGTAGATGCTCGATTCTACACATGATTCTTTTTTCGAGGTTTTCATCTTGGTACTTGTCCAAAGTGCCACCATAGTGGTTTTCATTCGAGGACGATTTTTCTCTTGACTATTTTTCTTGTTTTTTCATTTTTTTATTGATTTTTGATGTCACACAAAATGCTTGTTTACCAAGTTTTCATTAAGGTGACATTTTTTTGTTCATGTTGAACCACCTGGTGGTTCTGATGTAGATTTTGTTGGTGTTGATATGGTTGTTGTTACTGTCATGATGTGCCAATGATATCTTGCTTGGAGGAGTTGTTTTGATAAGACATGGGTGCTTGAATGTAACCCCTGATAATTCGTATCTTCCTTGTTGATATCAGAGTTAACTTTACCTTGATGCACAAATCATGATAGAGTTCCCTTAGAGTCCTTATGATAAAGAGTTACTTCCAACACATGGTCAATGAGAGATTTAGATATCTTGTATGGAAAAATGTGTTCAAGGATATGATATTAAAATGGATTGGTCGATAGTTTGAAACCTTTAACTCTCCAAACTTGGGATGATGAGAAATGATGGGTAGATATGGAGATTTGATTGGGACCAACATCTTGATATACCTTGTAGGTTTCTCTTGAAGCTTTCTTTTGAATTGTTGGACATTTTTGATGAATGAACTTCCATTTTTTAATTTTTCCCCATAGTTTCTTTGAATAATGGAGTTTGATAGGGATGATTTTCTTTCTTTTTCTTTTGTATCCATTTGAATTTTTCTTGTCCATTTTATTTTTCTACTTCTTTTGCTTCAACGACTTGTTTCATTCTTGGGTATAGCTTTTTCTCTTATTGGTTGTCCCAATCATAGGGTTGAAATATGCATGGATGATGATTCATGACATGGATAGTTGTAGCATTGGTATCAATTTCATCATAAGGACTCTTCATGCTCTCTATGTTGATACTTTCATTAGATAAAGTTGACCCTAGTATTATAGAGATATCATTGATATGCTTATATCCCTTAATTTTTTAATAACCAAGATCTCGATGCTTAGGATTGCCAACGATCTATACTGGTTCTAGGATACCCTGTTCATGTAGGCCTAATCCTTACCTTGATAATGCATCCATTGAATTTTTTTATTTTCAATAGGATATGTCTTACTTGGAAACAAGGTACTAATCCTTCTCTACTATGTCGTGGATCTTCAAATGTGATAGATTCCTCACTGATAGGATCCTTCAGTTGTAGGATAACTTCCTAATTGATATTGTCAACTTGATCCTATGAAATATCAGATTTTAATGCTTCTTCAAGAGGTGTTTCTAATTTACTATCCACGTAAAAGTCTCCTTCATGATTCATTTTTGATATGTCTTCATAGGATGTTTTCTAATTCAAAACTTACATATAAGTCTTCTTTATGATCCATTTCCGATGTGTCTCTATAGGATGTTTTTGATTCACAACTTATGTATAAGTCTTCTTCATGATCCCTTTCTAATATGTCTCTAGCTTGTACTATGTCTTGATCTTGGTGTACAAATGTTAAGAGTAGGAGAATCTTGTTCCTTGGTAATGATTTCAAGAGTATGGAACTCTTGTCTTGGATGAAGATCATCTACATGTCCATTATGAGTAAGCATCTCATGGGTAGATGTATGTGTGCTCGGTATATGGATTTGTTCTTTTTTTGGAAAACATGGAATGTCTTGGAAGATATATGCCAAGTCATTGTTGTATTTTGATGATAGAGATTCTTGATCTTGACTTTATGTGGTATTATCTTTGATATTCTTTGGATGATATTCTTTACATGGATCAATTTCAAAGAAGGTATTTCTTGTAAAGGATCCTTGGCTTTCCTCAAAATTTGGGCATACGGGTGATAGCTCTTGGCTTAGATTTTTTGCATTGGGTATAAGCATTGGATTAAGAGTCTCTGGATCATCAATATGTACTACCATGAGGTTGGATGATTTCAATATATCTTGGACTGGATCATTGCTAGAATTTGGTGATTGATTTTGATCATGCTTGGGAATAACTTCTTGATTTATGTTCTCTTGCTCACTAGATGATGTAGAGACATTGTCAAGGTGATCGGTGATAGATATCTCTTGATCGTTGTTTTCAAATTTTGAGGTTGAGATATTTTCCATGTTGTCATTGGTAGATGGACTTCGAATTTCATTTTTAATAGCTATTTATCTTCGATCAATAAGGTCTTGGATGAGATTTTTGAGTGTAGCACATATGTTTTTTTTGTGAACCTTGATTTTGTGGAATTCACATTGTTTGTACTCGTTATACCAAGGTAGTTTAAATTTTGGTTCACCATAAGTTGGAATGTTGTTGATTTTGATAAGTTCCTATTGTACTAGTTCATGCATTATTACCTCTAAAGTCTCTCCCAAAGGGCTGAATTCCTTCTCAATTGGTAATCTTTCCTATGTGGCTTTTCTTGATTGTTTTGCTCTTGATTTTGTGGAACTCCTTGATACCGTGTTTGAGGTACATTTTGATATTGCACTTGAGGCACACCTTGGTGTTGCAGAACTTCTTGAGATTGTGATTGAGGTACATTTTAATATTGAACTTGAGGTACACCTTGGTGTTGCGAAACTTTTTGATACTACTGATATTGGAAGTGTTGTTGATGTGGATATGTAATGTTTCAACTTTGCACATGGCATTAGTGATACATCAGATTTTGATTTCATTTAATTTACTCAAGATCTCTCTCAATTTTATTTAGGGAAATTTGAGGTTATGGACTTATTCCTTGATGGGTATTTTGAAACCCCCGATTGTGTTTCCCTACTTGATGTTGTGACCCTTGATAAGAGTGATTTGGGTAATAGATTGACATGTTTTGGGGATGTTCTAATACTCAATACCCTATCAATAGGTCACTTGGTTTATATCCTCATGGGCCACTTCCACCATTCATGGTGTTTTCTGGTGCGATCTTGGTGTTGTTCTTTCTTGCTTCCATTTTCTTCCTATGCTTTGATCTTGTAGTTGTCATAAACAACTGCCAAGATTTTGTGACTATTTTTTTGTAACTCCTAATCTCTAGAAAAGATTCGGCCTATTAGTGCAAAGGAATAATATAAAAAGTCTAACCGATTTTGATGATTGTGATATCTTTTTGAGAAGAACCCTTTGATGAACCTTTTTGTAGGGTGATTCTTTGAGAGCTAGAGTATAGATTTTTTCTGAAGGATTTTACTCTTGCCAAACCTAAGGATCTTTTTCTTGCCAAAAAGCATGATGAATGTATGTCTATTGCCACACAGGTGGTGGTAACATGGGTCTTTCAGTTGCTATGTCTACTTTATCTTCCTCTTCATCTAAGATGATTGATATTATGAGAAACTGGCGAGGTGTTTCGTTCTTCTCAAATATGAAGGTTCTCAAAATGCTTATGATTTCAGTTTGTTCACCTTCAATGTATGTGATACTAGGTTGAAGGATCGGTGCTACAAGGTTTGGTTATTGAACTAGAGCAATTGGTCGCTAGATGGTCATAAGGTGTAATGGTATTTGAGATGGTTGTTATGAAGCTCAAGACCCTAAGGTTTGAGTGTTGTTTTGGAATGGTTCTACTTTTTGAAAACCAAAATTTTGAAGAGCTAGGGTTGATATATCACTTCCTTGTCTAGAGGATATGTTGCGGGAAAGCTTACTTGAACTATCTGCGAGTCCCAAGTAACTATTGATATCATAGATGTCTAAGTGAAGGAACGATTCCAATGGTTTGCTTGATTTTGATTTCTAATAAGTAGGATGGAAATAATGGATGATGGATTATGTGAATTATCTAGTAATCCAATTGTTTTGTTCGAACAATGATCCAATAAATAAATTCAGTTTGTTTTCTGCAAGTTTTAGCAGGATGAAGCAATAGTGTTGGTTTCCGAGAAAAATACACAAGACTGTGAGAAAAAGTGGCCATATTCATCAAGTGTGGCCAACAATGTGTCAAGTGCTTAGGTTTTGGAAAAGAAAGTGTGAGTTGGAATTGCAAGTGCAACTGTTTGTGTGTTTCTATCTATAGTGTAGTAAAATTCATACCCTTGCATTTTCACACGTGTTTGGGCCCTCCTTGCTATATTTATGCTTCTTTATGGCTTAATTGGTCCTCTTTTGCATCGACAAGCCTAATAAACTATATATTTTTATGGAAAATATTGACAAACCTCAAAAGATAAATAATTATTTAATTTTTTTATATGTGTGTCCCTAATTTGTCTATTGGGACTAAAATGCCACCTAGGGCGTCTTTGTCCTCCATGGGTCTTGGGACCCTAATTTTGAAACCTCTCAATTAGGTCTCTTTTTGGAGTCTATGCCCCAAGATTTGAGCCTTGGGACTAAGATGCCACCTAGGGAATCTTAGTCCTCCTAGGCTTATTTTTGGGGTCTAATTTCAAATTTGGGCAAGATTTAGCCTCCTTTAAAAAATAATTTCATATTTCGGCTTGTTGTGGTGTAATTTCAAGATATTAAGCATGAATAAGTATAAATGCAAGGTTTATTCACTCATTTTCATCTTAGAAAGTTGTGAGAGAATCTACTCTAGCAAAATTGAGTCCACAAGTGCATTCAAGAGCATTTCATCAAGTATTTGGAGCCATCATCAATATTCAACCATCATGTCAAGGGTTTATTGCATCCATTCATGTTGTTGAGCTGAGATTGTGGATGTAGCATTGAAGATCTATCTACAACCATTTTTCACATCAAATCCAAGGATCCAAGATCTACATTCTTCATGGCCACTATATGGTAGATTATAGATTTTCTTTACAAGACATCATACAAGCTGATATCATTTACATATTTCATGTTTCATGCTTCATTTCATCATTTGGTTTAATTACCAACAAAGGGGTTTGACCAAGGAAAACCCCATTCACTAATAATCAACAAGTTTTCCCTCTCTTGTGTGTTTGTATTTACAAATCTATGTTAAAGACTTGAATATCATTTGGAGTACAAGATTGAAAAGTTGCATTACCAAAGTTGTCATCTTCATGGAAACTCACCTATAGGCTAGATCTAGAAGTTTTAGGACCTCAAATCTGGGGAGAAGCAAGTGCAGACCTTGGAGCTTAGGACCACATTCAGAGCCTTCTAAAATTTAGAATGAGACTAATATCCCACCTTAGGTATCTTAGTCCTCCACGAGGCATTTTTTAGAGATTCTTCGAGATTTTATTTTGACATTTGAAGATTTTGTACTTGCCTCAAAAAGTAGAAGCGGGACTAATACGCCATCTTGGGCATCTTAGTACTCCAAGGCATATTTTGACAGATTCTTTACATTTCCATAACCCTCATTGCATCTCCAAACTTCCTAGGTACATACATTTTATCTCCTTGTTGCATAATTTTAGTATTTTCATCTCTCATTTAGCCTTTAATAACTAGGTTTCTTAGGTTGAATGTGCATTTGTCTTTTCCAAGGATTTGCTTGGTGGTGAATCCCTTCAAGTCTAAAAGAACCCCCTTCCTAGGTCCTCCTCATTGTGAATTGATTCACCATGTGAGGTTGATATTCAATCCAATTAGGACTCCTAGGACAATATTGAATGGCCTAAATAGAATAGGAGGTAATCACACACCCTTCCTATTTTATTTATGGTTCATTTTGGTGAACCCAACTTCTTTGAACATTCTTTTTATGATTTGTATTCTATTAAATCCCTAGATCTAGGTTGCATTCATTCTTGCATTTCATCTTGCATTAGTGAAATTGCATCTAGGGTTTCTCATATTTAGTCAAAGTGCATTTAGGGTTTCTTACATTTGCATTAGTGAAAGTGCATATAGGTTTCATTTTTTATGTCTTGCATCATTTTCTCTCATTGAAAAACTTAAAAGTGCTTTGTTAATCATCCTAATTGCATTTAGGCACATTTTTATTACATTCAAAATTATAAAAAATTGCATTCACTTTTGCATCCAATTGTGTGTCACTAGTTACTTTTTTCTTGACTTCATTTGCACAATTTTTTGTTTCTCAACATTAGGTCCCTAGGTAGGCAACTTGGGAACACTATTAACAACTCAAAATTTTATGTTTTAAAAAAAAAAACCTCTAGTGGGATAAAAATTCCCTTCCTAGCATCTTAGTCCCTTTGTAGGTTTTTTTCTCAGAACCTTGTCTAAGTTGTTTACTAATTGTTCTAGTCTCTAGAACCTCCAAATTTCATCAGTAGGAAAAGATTCCCTCGATGGCATCTTAGTCCCTCTAGGGTTTAAGGTTGCAATTTTCAAGGTTACATAGTGGATTTTTGTGCTTTTGTTTGCTGCCACTGGTTATCTTTTTTGGTGGGTTGACTTTTTGTTTCATTCATTTTACTAAATCTAGATTAAATTGGTTGCATTGCTTAGTTATAAATTTTCATTTGCAACACTCCATTTTCAGATCATTGCATAGTATGAACAATAAATTACCTTGTTTCAAATTTGAAAATTTCATTTCACTTTAGGTATTTGCATTGCACTTTCTTTACTTTTCCATAATATCATGTTTTATTTGAAGAGATGTGGCTTTGACATGGTTAAAAATGGATTGCATAAGTACAACATCCACTCTTATGAGTTTAATTTATATTACACCAATGAGTTCATTAAGGAACATGTTAATCACCAAACCATTGACACAATACTTAATCTTGCATTTCCCATTGGTGAGGATGGTAGTGTAGACAATCATAACAATCATACTTGTTCTTCTCCCAATACCTCTCCTCTTAGTGATGAAGGTATCTTGGTGAAAGAAGATACAAGCATTGAAATTATTGATTGTCCCTCTCCTCACCCCCCTTTGGCAAACATTAGAAAACAAGAAGATGAGATCATAGAAACATTTCTAAACATCACCTTACCTAGTCTCCATTCATCCCTTACTTATGAGAATTTTTTAGCGAAAGAGGATGATATCATAGATATCCATGAAAATCAAAATTTTCCTTCTCCTAATATCTCTCCTCAATGCGAAAAGGATAGGCTAGTATTAGAAGAAGCACCTATTGAGGGTCATGATAATTTTGTTCCTGCCTTCCCTAATTCTCCCACCATTTGGAAAGATATATTTGGTAAGAATTAAAATCATAGTTGAACTTCTCTTGATGCCTCCCCTACTTGTGATGAAGCTACTTTAAAAAATATAACCATGACATGTGATGAACATCTTACAAGCTCTCCTACTAGGGTTGATAGTATGGCACAAGAGAATGAGACCTTAGAGAAAAAGGATAATCAAATAGAGCCTTCTCCTAATACCCCTACTATTGATGAACAAGACTAGTCAACTATTGATAAATTCCTTACATGAAATGAAGTCATTTTAGAAGAACCAACCTTTTAAGGTCATGAACACTTGGTTTGTAGTTATCCTAAAAACTCTCCTACTAGGGAAGATACCATGGTGCAAGAAAATGAAAACATTGACAATAGTAATTCCTTAGATGAATATGATGAAGTAACATTAGACTCCTCTTCACTAAGAGATCATGAAAATAATGATAAGTCTTTTGATGTTATGCATATTATATATCCCTTGGAGTACTCTCCCGAGCCTAAACTTATCCGTTATCCACCCTCAAAAAAACCACAAGTTCAGAACAAACCTATCCTTATCCTTGAACCACCTAAGAATAATGTTTTGTAGTAACCAAGTTATAATACCATTGCTCATACATACAACACTAGGAAAAATCCACAACCAAGACAAACACCTTCAACATCCCTCCCATTGCCTAATCATATGTTTCCTAGTGCCCCTCATTTGACTTCGAATAGTGGAAAGGAGTATGATCTTGTTGAACAACTTAAGAATACTCTCGAAATGATATCCCTTCGGGACCTCATTCAGAATTCACCTAATTATCACACTATGCTTCAAACAGCCTCGCAACAAGTTATGGTTCCCTCTAGCACAAACCTGAATGACATAGCAGCCATGATTCAAGGAATAAATGCTGACATTATTTTCCACCAAAGTGAGCTCCCTTCTTTGGAAGTGCAAAAACAATATGATGATTTCATGATCATAGCTCAATACAATACCAAAGGGATTTATTGAACCCTTGTTGACAATGGCTCAACCTTAAATGTGTGTAGTGCAAGCCTTTTGGATAAATTTAAAGTTGATAAATCAAAAATTCAACCTAATTCTTTATATATTAAGGGATTTGATAATGTGGGAAATAAATCGCTTGGAGTGATCACTTTACCTATTACAATTGGAAAGGCTACTTTAAAAACCCCTATTCATGTTATGCCTCATGATCTTTCCTATAATATTCTTTTGGGAAGGTTGTGGATTCATGAGATGCTTGCGGTTCCTTCTAAACTTCATCGTAAAATGAAGTATGTCAACAAAAACAAAGTGTACACATTGGATGTTGATAATGATCCTTACAGTGCCTTACAACTTGAGAAAAATAAAGACAACCCCTTGAAAACATTAACACCAACTACACAAGTAGAACCCATGCAACAACAAGACAAAGAAAAACAAATTGAAGAAGTAATGAAGCTATTAGAATATGATTGGGGTTCCTTAGATTTTGAACATACATTCATGGGAGAATACAAGATCATAAAAAAAGATTTAGACAAGGGAAAAGAAACAATAGTAATTTCAACACAAAATTAGGATGACCCTTCAAAAGCATCCACCTCAACCAATTTAGAACAAAAGACAACAAATTACACAACAAAATTTGATGAACTTAATCATGAACAAACACCAAATCCAAAAGAGATGAAGAAAATTTATGGAAAAGGTTATGAAATGATGAAACAACTTGGTTATAGTGGAAAAGGATGTGGTGCTAGAGAACAAAGTATCTAAGTCCCTATAGAACCTCACACACAAGAAAAGACTAGTGGTCTTGGTTACTATCCCTTGAAAGACACAAAGAAGCCTTCACTTAATATCAAAACTATCACAAAACATCCTTCTAAGCCGAATTTAATAGTGGTGCATCTTGAACTGATAGAAACTAGTGGTCTTGATGGTTATCCTTTGCAAGAAACAAAATAAACAATGAAATATTAGCTTAATGTCAATATACAAAACACTAACAATTTGAATTTGTTAGATTTTACACCCTCCAGTAAAGGAGAGAACAAAATCTCGCAATCTAAAAAGTATTGTGTCAGTATGACATCTTGTACTAAGAAAAAGATATCTTGTCATGAAATAAAGCAACATCTCCTACTTTTGACCAAGAGAGTATCTTGATGAGAATCCTCCAAGATCATCTAATCTCTCCCCCTCCAAGAACACAAAAGGAATTTTATTACAAGACTTCATTTTGTGCATATCATAAAGTTCATGGTCATGCTACTAATGAATGTAGGGCTTTAAATGACAAAATTCAACATCTTAAGGATTGTGGTGCTCTCTCTTGGGTTGAAGCACCTAGTTCCTCTTTTCATTTCAGCTCATCCTTGTCCTACACTAAGTGTGGGAAAGGGGTTAGATAGCCTTGTCCTCATATGTCGCTTGTAGTTGTCTCTTTTGGCTAGTTGACTGATGCAGAGTAGGGTGGAGGTTATCAACACAATCACAATCTAACAAACTTTGTAATTATAAAACCCTAACTTGGTGGGTTTCTCTCACAAATCTCATATTCCTCTAGTAGTACTCCACAACCAGTTTTTCCAACATAATTTCCAAACAAGGCCTCAAACCCATAATTTCATCACTATGTAAGATACCCTTTTTTCCATTTGGGAACATATCAACTTTGTAGATAAGGTTAATTTAGAACACAACCCTCAAATTTTGACTATTGTGTTGCCAAATAGGCCTAATTAGGCTTGTTTGGAATGGTCACAACAAATTATTCAAACCCCATACTTCAAATCTTGAAGGAAATGACTTAGACATGTCACAAATAGACTGCCTTAACATTTCCAACCCCTTCAAACAATTTCCCAAGAGCTTTTCTACAAACCCTACTCCTGAAACACTATGAAAACATAAAGAATCATACCTACATCCATTCCACTGAGTTTGAGGCCAATTCATCTTGCTTGCCTCAAACCACCCCTAAACTAGGTTTTCAAACAGTTTTTAGGAAAAGTGCTCTAACTCCCTGAAAACCTGATGAAATCAGATGAAAACAAGTGAAAATAAAAAATAATTCAATGCATCATCAATTCCAACTAATGTACGATCACTCACAGGCCGTACAGAGCCATACAGGACTATGTAGCAGCAAAATCAAATGGGAAAACACAGAAAAAAATAGAGCTTTATTATTGTTCAATCTCCAAAAAAATTGCTAGGACCTTGTTTCAACCATTACATGGTGTTTTTAAAAATTTCCACGCATATCCCAATGGTTTCAAACTATTTTTCAAATACCCAACCGTTCAACTTCCCTTACACACCAAAAATGCAAAAAAGCAAAAGTTGCTTAACAACTTTGGCAACTTTTTGCAAGTTTTACAAATTTCACCAACTTGACTCCAAAATGACTCAAGACACCTTAAAAACATAATAAATGGTGTTTAAGACCTTATTATATGCAAAAATGACTCAACTAAACCAAAATACTAACATTTAGCAACTTTTAACATTAAGAGCTATGGTGCCCTGCACCATACTCCCTGAGCAAAAAGGACTCAAGTCCCATTGAGGATAGTGCTACAACAATAGATTGATGCTTTTTCATGCCATTCTCTAACCTCCAAGTGATATCTCCATTTGGAAACCCCTTCCAATGGATTGAATATTGGAAATAGGTATTATCCCCTATCTTTTTGAACTCTTTGGCACCTAGAATATGCTTCAACTTCAAAGGCTTACTTGATAGAAGATCTTGGACCTATTCTTCACTTGAGAATGTTGTAGAATCTTCATTAGTACCTGTAACCACACCTCCTCCATCCTTGTAATTATTTTCCTTCTTCTTCACTTTAGGTGTATGCTCGGTCTTGTCCACAGTCCTTTGTAATTTGTCCTTGACCTCTTCACCTCTATTTCCCATCTCTTTCATCTGCTATTGTATCCTTGTAGTTGTTGCTTGATCAGATATATTAACCTATGATATGAAATAATGATCAACATCCCCTTTTGAAAGTAATGAATGAAACACTTCTCCTACCATCATATTAACATACTTCTTAAGGAAATCTTAGATCTCCAAAATCAATTCATCCCTGACCTTCAACACAATAGATCTTGACACTAACTCAATATCATTTCCTTCCAAAATCAAGTCATTCTTTATTTTTGTTGTCATAAGATCTTCAGTTATAGGAGTGGTGGCAAGGTTCTTTTCCTCCTCTTCTTCTACTTTTATGAACTCCTTCCTACTTACCATTATACATTAGCTTCTTTAGTTTGTCTT
This sequence comes from Sequoiadendron giganteum, assembly GCA_007115665.2. Classification (NCBI taxonomy): domain Eukaryota; kingdom Viridiplantae; phylum Streptophyta; class Pinopsida; order Cupressales; family Cupressaceae; genus Sequoiadendron; species Sequoiadendron giganteum. Next base: position 629,267,937 of record CM021101.1, read on the forward strand.
TTGTCCTCCTCTTTCAATGGTTTCAAAGTATAGGAGACCCCATTTTTTTCTATCTCATAAGTATTCTTCCTTCCATCATACATAGCACGCCTATCAAATTTCCAAGGCCTCCCTAGTAGAAAATGGCATACATCCATAGGTAGTATGTCACATAAAATTTTGTCCTTATACCCTCCTATATTGAACTCTACCCAACTTTTTTCATTCACCAAAACATATTGACCCTCATTCAACCAAGAGACTTTGTAAGGGGTAGCATGTGGTATCCTTTGTAACTTAAGTTTTTCAACCATCTCAATGGAAACCATATTATTTGTACTACCTGAATCAATTACAACCTTACAAACCTTACCCAAGAACTTACAAGTTGTTTTTAAGAGAGTCTTCCTTTGTGGTGGCTCCTTTTCTACTGGTGCTTTGATGAAAGTTCTTCTTACCATGAGTGATTCGCCAACCTCTGGAGCAGCATGTTGTGATGGAGAGTTTACACTCTCATTGTCATCTTCTTGCACCAATTGAGATCTTATTTCTCCTCCATGTGAAGTATAGGCCTGACCTTCATTACATTTCCATGCTTGATGTCCAAACTTATTGCATTGATAGAATCTTCCTATGAACCCACTAGATCCTCTTCCTTGACCTTCAAATCTACCTCTAAAGCCTAATCTACCTCCTCTAAATCCACCTCTTCGGTCTGCAACTTGGTTTTGGACTTTTCTTGTATCTTCTTGGCTCTCATGTGACTAGCTTGGATTTGAAAATGACCCTTTTCCTCTGGAATTTCTGCCTTTGCCTCTGTTTGACTTGTATTTCCTTCTCTTTATCTTTTCTTTAGCCCTAATTACCATTTGATAGCATTCCTCAACTGTTTTTGGATTTTACAAAATTAACTCATCTTGAATGTTAAACCTTAACCCACTGAGATATCTATCCACCTTATCCACATCATCCTCCATGTGAGTTGATCTTATACTCAACTTATAAAACTCATTATTATAGGCTTTGACATCCATTTCTCTTTGTTTTAAACTTTGAAATTTCTTGTATAATTGAATTGCATAATCAACCGGTAAGAACTTACCCTTAAGCTTGGCCACCATTTTATCCCAAGAGACAATTTTTGACTTTCCTTTCTTCCTCCTTTCACTCTACTCATAATCCCACCATAGTAAGGCATGCCCCTTCAAATTTGACTTAGCCAACTTTACCCTTTGCTCCTCAGGTACATCTTCACATTCAAAGTAATTGTCAAGTGTTGTAATCCAATCTAAAATCTCTTCATCATTAAAATTACCTCCATACATAGTTAAATCAATTTTTATCTTGTGTTTATCTTCCTTGACTGCTCTTAGTAGCTTGGCCATCCTATGCTCATTAGGATCCAACTCTTCCTCTTCTTCTTCTTCTTCTTCTTCTTGGGGATTGTCCTTTTCCCCTTCCTCTTCTTGGTCACTCTCATCACCTATGACCATACCTCTCCTCTAACCTATTTCAACAACCTCAAGCCTTTCTACCAAAGTATCTTGGAGTTCCTTAAATCTCCTAATATCTCTTGGAGTCTTCTATTTCATTTCATTCATCTTTCTAGCCATAGTGTTACCTTTTGGAGACATCTTTCTCTTATTTCAACACAACTTCTCTTCTTCAGATCAGACCTATGATCTGATACCAATTTGATGTAGAGAAGGGTGGAGGTTATCAACACAATCACAATCCAACAAAATTTTCAATTCTAAAACCCTAACTTGGTGGGTTTCTCTCACAACTCTCTTATTCCTCTAGTAGTACTCCACAACCGGTTTTTCCAACATAATTTCCAAATATGGCCTCAAACCCAAAATCTGATCACCATTTAAGATAACCTTTTTTCCATTTGGGAACATATCAACTTTTCAAATAGGGTTACTATGGAACACAACCTTCAAATTTTGACTGCTACACTGCTAATTAGGCTTAATTAGGCTTGTTTAGAATGGTCACAACAAGGTCTTCAAACCCCAGACTTCAAATCTTTAAGGAAATGGCTCATAAATGTCAGAAATTTACTTCCTTAACATTTCCAACCCCTTCAAACAATTTCCCAAGAGATTTTCTACAAACCCTAACTCCTATACAACTTATTTGCCTAAAAAAATGGGATTTTCTACTTGGGGCATCAACAAACTTGCAATTACCACCATCCCATGCTCCTGAAACACTATAAACACATAAATCAACCTACCTACATCCATTCCTTTGATTTTGAGGCCAATTCATTTGTGGAATGGAGAGAAATTCATCTTTCTTGCCTCAAATCAACCCTAAACTAGGTTTTCAAATAGTTTTCAGGAAAAGTACTCTAACTCCATCCAAACCTAATGAAATCAGATGAAACCAAGTGAAAAGGAAAAATAATTCAATGCATAATCAATTCTAACTAATTTGTGATCACTCACAGGCCGTACGGAGCCGTACAGGACTGTGTAGCAACAAAATCAAATGGGAAAATGCAGAAAAAATAGAGCTTTATGATTGTTCAATCTCGAAAAAAACTAATAGGACCTTGTTTCAACCATTACATGGTGTATTTGAAAATTTCCAAGCATATCCCAATGGTTTTAAATTGTTTTTCAAATACCCAACTGTTCAACTTCATTTACACACCAAAAATGCAAAAAAGCAAAAGTTGCTTGACAACTTTGGCAACTTTTTGCAAGTTTTACAAATTTCACCAAATTGACTCCAAAATGACTCAAGACACCTTAAAAACATAAGAAATGGTCTTTAATACCTTATTATATGCAAAAATGACTCAACTAAACCAAAACACTAATATTTAGCAACTTTTAACATTAAGACGTATGGTTTCGTGCACCATTGACTACCTTTCATGTACATATAAGAGCAAGCTTGGGATGTGGATGACATGCCTTAAGTTGGCTCACATGTGACATACTATATTTTGGGGGAAACCCTTTTCCTTTTCATGATGTAGCTTATCAAAAACATATAACTTAGCATAGGGCTTTCCGAATAAGCTCTCATGTCTTCTTCTACTTTAAAGAAATTGCTCATAGTAATGGTGTTAGCAACCACTTTAAAGTGGGGGCATACATCGACACTCATGTTTCATTGTGCAATTTTCTTTCTTCCTATGATATGTTTCTTTCTTAGTGGTGTCATTGGGTTTGATTTCCTCCAAGAGTGTGATATTTATTTGACTTTTCCTCTCTTGGAAACATTAAGCACAATGTTCCCTAAGAAGAGACCTTGCAAAAACTAAGAAAACTCCCTTTGAACATCTCTCTTTCTTATTGTGTTGCATTTTATTTTTGTACCTTATTAAATTAATGGAGGTATGGCTTTGATATGGTCCCCTAGGACTCACCTAGTGAACAATTAGCTTCACTAGCCCCTGTGAGTGTGCATTTTCTTTTTTCCTTATCATAGTCATGGGGGTATGACGTTGGTATGGAATTCTTGGGGCTCATCTAGTGGACAAATATCTCCCACTAGCCCTTGTGAGCATGTGTTTTATTTACATAGTGGACAACATGGTCCACTTTTAAAATTCTTCAAGCCTAGACCTGATCCACTGCATTGTACAACAAGTCGAAGCCTAATCTATTGCATTTTTCCTTTTTTCTTTTTCCTTTTTCTTGTCTTTGATGGTGTATGTTTTTGATTTGGTTATGGCTTCATATATCATCCACAAGCATGTTCCTTTGTGCCTATGTTGGTTTTCCATAGGATCTTGATCCTAGGGGCTTTGCTACCCTCTTGATTATTGCCATCCTATCTTACTAGCATTTGTACATTTGAACCCCTCTTGATTGTGTGGTTGGCTACTTTAGTGTGATTTTGAAGCAAGTTCATCCTCTCACTAAAGTGGGGGCTAAATTTAGCGTATTAAAATGTACACCCTTTCATTTTCACACTTGTTTGGGCTTTCCTTAATTTATTTATGCTTCTTTATGGCTTAATTGGTTCTATTTTGCATCCACAAGCATAATAAACTATATATTTTTATGGAAAATCTCGAAAAACCTCAAAAGATAAATAATCATTTAATGTTTATGTTTATGTGTCCCTTATTTTTGGACTGGAACTAAAATGCCACCTAGGGTGCCTTTGTCCTCCATGGGTCTTGGGACCCTAATTTTGAAACCTCTCAATTAGGTCCCTTTTTGGAGTATGTGGCCCGAGATTTGAGCCTTGGGACTAAGACACCACCTAGGTCATCTTAGTCCTCCTAGGCTTATTTTTGAGGTCCAAGTTCAAATCCGAGTGGGATTTAGCCTTCTTTAATTAATGATTTCATAGTTGTAATTTTGGGATATTAAGCATGAATACTTGTATAAATACAAGGTTCCTTCACTCTTTTTCATCTAAGAAAGTTGTGAGAGAATCTATTCTAGAAAAATTGAGTCCACAAGTGCATTCAAGAGAAATTCATAAATTATTTGGAGCCATTATCAAGATTCAAGTATCATGTCAAGGGTTTATTGCATCCATTCATGTTGTTGAGCCGAGATTGTGGATGTAGCATTGAAGATCTATCTACAACCATTTTTCACATCAAATCCAAGGATCCAAGATCTACATTTTTCATGGCCACAACATGGTAGATTGCAGATTTGATCTACAAGACATCATACAAGGTGATATTATTTACATATTTCATGTTTCATGCTTCATTTCATCATTTGGTTTAATTACCTACAAAGGGGTTTGACCAAGGAAAACCCCCATTCACTAACAATCAACAAGTTTTCCCTCTCTTGTGTGTTTGTATTTGCAGATCTAGGTTGAAGACTTGAAGATCATTTGGAGTGCAAGATTGAAAATTTGTAAAAGTTGCATTACCAAAGTTGTCAACTTCATGGAAACTCACCTATAGGCCAAATCTAGAAGTTTCAGGACCTCAAATCTGGGGAGAAGCAAGTGCAGACCTTGGAGCTCAGGACCACATTTCGAGCCTTCAAAAATTTAGAATGGGACTAATACGCCACCTTGGGAATCTTAGTCCTCCATAGGGTATTTTTTAGAGATTCTTTGGGATTCTGTTCCAAAATCTAAAGATTTTGTACTTGCCCCAAAAAACAACAAGAATAATATGCCATCTTGGGAATCTTAGTCCTCCAAGGCATATTTTGATAGCTTCTTTACATTTCCAAAATCCGTATTGCATCTCCAGACTTCCTAGGTACATACATTCTATCTCCCTTTTGCATAATTTCAGTATTTGCATCTCTCATTCAGCTTGCATAACTAGGTTTTGTAGATTGAATGTTCATTTATATTTTCCAAGCATTTTCTTGATCACGAACCCCTTAAAGTCTAAAAGAACCCCCTTCCTAGGTCCTCCTCATTGTGAATTGACTCACCTTGTGAGGTTGATAGTCAATCCGATTAGGACTCCTAGGATGATATTGAATTGCCTAAATAGAATAGGAGGTAATCACACACCCTTCCTATTTTATTTATAGTTCACTGTCAAATGCATTTTTTTCTTAGACAAAAGTGAGCATCTTTTGGAAAATGCAAGGATCTTAGTAGCAAGTGCACCATTTTCTCTGAAGCAAATGCAAGGGAATAAAATAAAGTATGTGGTTCCCATAGAAAGTGCTCAATTTATGTCAAATGCAATTGATTTTCATTAGTAGCTTTTTTGGGATAGAGAGAAAATGCAATGAAATTTCGGCTACTGCTCAGAAAAAATGGCAACTGCACTAAAATTTTATGCAAATGCAATGAAATTTTTGCAACTGCTCATAAATTGTGATAAATTGCACTAGAATTTTGTGCCAATGTGGTTTTTGTGTTTTTTGTTTCTAGTTTTGAACAATCTTTTCTTGGATTTTTGCAAGTTTAAATTTGGTTCTTCTCTCAACTTCTGTGTTTGGAGTATGGCAAGTGATAAAACAACACTTGGAATGATTCAACAAGTGTGGACTTATGTGACCTTCATGTCTATAGCTTAAGTTGTGAAATCACATCACCCAAGCCATAGTTCCCAAATGCTTACTTTGACCAATGCAACTTGAAATAAAATCCAAAATATTCGGAAACCTTTCAGGAAAAATCCTTTCAAGGAGTGCAAAAATAGGTCTTATTTCACAAGTATACACTAAGTCAAAGGGTTTTTGATTCAACCATCATGTCCAATGTTTGTTTGGATGTGTTTTTTATCTTTAAATCAAGCAAAAAATTTGAAGTCAAGATTGTTTTGAATGTAATTGGAAAGTTTAACATAAACAAGCATTTACAACCCTAGTAGATAGAAACCATGTTCTCTTAGGTAGTCCTGCCTCATGCTCCAAAGAGATGATTTTACATGCAACTTATGGCGTGGGCCTATAGTCGGACTTGGAAAGTAACTTCTCAAAAGTAAATTCTGATGTGCCACTTTCAAAGAATGTTTTAGATAATAGGGTGGCTTCTAAAATAATTTGGCTCTTAGTAATGTTCTGGGGATATTATTTTTGGGACCCTATACATGTGGCATTTTGTTCAATTAAGAACCTCCCAGCCCCTACGGGTTTCTACACAACACAAGGATACTGAGGGAGAGTACATTGACATAGGCCAACAGAACCTGGTGGGATGATTAACTTTCCTCACACCCACAAAAGATTTATATAGCAGTCCAGAATGAAAGTACCACCTAGTTCACCTATGAGTTCTCCAGTGTGATATTTTTCTCAATAGGTAGGCCCTCTAAAAAGATATGCTTGAAAAGAAAGGTGTGAAGCTCAAGATTTTTTTGCTCACCCAATATCACCAAAAGGTGTGAGGGGAGAAGACAACCATATAGCTTTCCAATCAATGAATATACAACATACACTTCATAGAAAATTGATTCTTTTTAAACACCTCGAGTGGTGTTATCCCCAAAAATATGTGAATAAAATAAGTGACTCATTCTTTTTAATTGCACCAATATAAAGTATTCAAAATATCAGTTATTTATGATAGAAATGGTGCAAGACATAAAGAAACATTTGTTCATTTTTAAGCCCAAATATGAGTGTTTCTAAGAAATTAGTCCTGGTTCTAACTTGGTCAACAAAAGTAAAACATGTGTGCGTCAACAAAATTGAAATTGTTTTATGTTCTTTTTATGCACCAAAATTAAAGTTCCTAATTATGAAAACTTGGAAAGAGTTCATTTTTAGAGAACCTTAATTGAAATTTTTTTGTTCTTTTTATGCACCAAATCGACAATTCCTAACTTAAGAAAACTTGAAATGGTTCAATTTTAAGAGCACCAAAATGAAAGGTTCATTTTTTTTGTTCTTTTTAAAGCACCAAATAAGAGTTCCTAATTTAAGAAAGCATGGAAATGGTTCAAATTTTAGTAAGACCAAAACAAAGTGTGTGTTGTGTTGTTATTTTTAAAGCACCAAATGATGATTCCTAACTTAAGAAAGATTAAAATTGGTTCAATTTTAATAACACCAAAACAAAGTGTGTGTTTGTCTTGTTCTTTTTAAAGCACCAAAATTAAACATTCCTAACTTAATAAAAAAAAAAATTGTAGATCTGGAATACTTTGACCGATCGTCTTCCCTAAAAAAAATTAGTTAAATTATTTCAAATACTGCATACAAACCTATTAGTACCTATTACACATTCAAAAATAGGAAAACATTAGCTAAAAATCAATTACAACAGTGCAAATTTCGTGCACTGGTTTGTTGGAGCAAATGTTCATAATTTTTTGCAAAAGTGCCCCTATTAGAATCAAATGCTCAATTCTTAGAGCAAGTGCACCCCCTGTCAAAATAAAATGCTTAGTTTAAAAATTAGATGCTCATATTTTTTTGAAAAAGCATAGTTCTCATGTCAGATCCTCTGTTTTCATAGCAGATGAGCAGTTTTCTTGATAGACAATTGCAAAAAAATTCTGGGTAGTGCGTGAAACATTTTTCAAAAGTGCTCTGAAACCTTGCAACTTCAATTTAAACTCATAAAAACATTAGTATATGGGACAAGGGTCCCACCGGGCATGCCAGAATGTGTGAGGGGGAAAACCATTAGATGCAAACAAGATTAAATGTGCTTGAAATGAGAATCTAAGCGAAGATCAAACACACAAATCTAGATCTAATCCTACACTTATTAAATGAAACTAAGCTATTGAAAGCATATTAAGGAATCCTATGATTACTAAATTGAATTCAAAGCATTAGAAAAGTGTTACCATCCTGTATCGGAGTGTCTTCACCTAATGTTGGATTGTTTCTATCACTACGAAGCCTCCATAGTTCGTGTGCAAAGCTTGAAGAATGATGTTGATGTTGGTTGATTGAAGGAATGATGAAGCTTTATCAATGGTGATCTTGATAGTACTTCATTGCATAATTTATTATGATTATTTGATCCTCATTTGTGAGGAAGGAGGTTAGTTATATAGAGAACAAGATTCAAAATGGATGATTAGGATCGCGTTGGATAATATCCAGATCAACAGTCAAAATGTGGTGAGAGGATTTAGACATGAGAAGATTGTGCAAAGTTGATTGCATAATTAGTGTGATTGAGGAATAGATTGGCTAGTTAGGATTTAGATTGATCAGTCAATATTTAGATGGCTTAGTTAGGAAATTGATGGCTTAGTTAGCAAATTAGATTGGTTAGTTAGGATATTAGATTGATTAGTTAGGAAATTGATGGCTTAGTTAGAAAATTAGATTGATTAGTCAACAATCATAATTTTCTCAATCAAAAAGTGGGTGAGGAATATGAATTAATTGATTTAATTAATTAATTCCTTTTTGGAGTTGAACATGCAAATCAAGTTTGAATTTTGCAAACAAAGTTGCATTAGTTTGATTTGATTTTTGATAAATGGTTTGAATAGTTCGATTTAATGATTCAAATTTTGGAGGGAAAGTGTTGTAATTAAGTTTTTCTGATTTAATAATTCAATTAACTTAGAGGAAAAGGTGATTTAGCGACATAATTAAATAATTGGTTTTATTTAATCAATCAGGATGAAATAAAGTGGGATTAGGATTTCATTAAATAGATGTAATTTATTTAATTGGTCAAAATGATAGAAACATGAATTAATTAAATAGTGTTGTTTTATTTAATTAATAGTAGAATTAGGGTTTTTAGGACTTTATTGAATAAATGAAATTTATTTAATTCATCAGAAATGATGAAAAAGTGAATTAATTAAATAATGTTGTTTTATTCAATTAATAGTAGAATTAGGGTTTTTAGGACTTTATTAAATAAATGAAATTTATTTAATTTGTCAGAAATGATGAAAAACTGAATTAATTAAATAATGTTGTATTATTTAATTAATAGGGGAATTTAGGGTTTTAGATGCTATTTTGATATTGTGTGATGTTTATGAGATGTTTTGGGATGTTGTAGGATGATTTTGAGATGTTTCGAGACAATTCTGAGATGTTTCGAGATGATTATGAGATGTTGCGGGATGTTGCAGGATGTTGCGGGATGATTTTGAGATGTTTCAAGATGATTCTTAGATGTTGCAATATGTTGTGGGATGATTTTGAGACATTGCAGGATGATTCTGAGATGTTTCGAGATGATTTTGAGATGTGGGATGTTGTGGGATGACTCTGAGATGTTTTTGGATGATTTCTGAGAAGTTATGAGATGTTGTGGGATGATTCTAAGACATTGCAGGATGATTCTAAGATGTTTCGAGATGTTGTTCGATGTTGCTTAAGGTGTTTGATAGGTGTTAGGTCAATTTTACATGTCTACAGTAATGATCATGATTAATTATGTATGTGCACAAGTGTCAAGAATGATGAATTTTTTGTGAAAATTTGTGATGATCATGATATAATTGTATATTGATTTTAATTGCTACACTTATTCCATTACTCCTATTTAGTGATGCATTGCTAGTTTTCCTTGTGTTGGGTCAGGTATTCTTTGATGGATTGAAGGATTTTGGGGAAGTGTTTCACTTCATGTAGGGCATAAATGTTCTCCCATAATTTTCTCACCCTCAAGATGGTTGAACAAGTTTCAAGGCAAAAGGATCCTATCAGAAAGGCTCAAGTTTAAGTTCACTGTATAGTCTTGCTATCGACCAAGAGGTCTATTGTAAATGAAATGTTCTCATATGAATTGACTTGTAAAGTGCACATGTACTTCAAATTATTAATTCAATATAATTCCTTATCTTTATCTTATGTGTAGACAAGTGTCATCCCTATGTGCATGATGTTGTGGAATTTTTGAATTTAATTAAGTTTACTCTATGGTGGTTGTTACAGTTATAAATGTGCCACCTTAGTTAACTTACCCACGACCACTAGAATGGAATTGTGATTATTCCTTGACATAGGTAGACCTTGCACAAAGTCCATACTAATAACTTGCGTGGATATAAAAAGACCTGTAGGGTGATGCTAATTTTATTTTACTCTTTAACACTCTAAGAATATTGCAACAAATATTGTAACATTTCGCTTCATACCCTTCAAAAAATATAGCGGTTTCACATCAACCAACATCTTCATCACACTGGTATGTCCAAAGTATGGTGCATTGTGAAATTATTTCCACACTAGGTTCCTTAACTCTTTTGAATTAGGTACATATACCCTTCCTTTTAACCTTAATAAGCCATTTTTTCCAAGGTGATATCCTTCATATCTTACATCTTGTGTATTATCCTTGAGTGCTTGCTTAACTTGCTTTTAGAATTCATCATTCATGGATTATTGCAATACTTGTCCCTTAAAGTCAGTTTGAATTGTTACCATTGAGGCGATATGCCTTCTTTGAATTGGGGCATCAACAAATTGATTCTCTTTTCCTTTGATGTAGTTGATGTTAAATTCATAGTCTAATATCAACTCCAACCAAATCCTTTTTCATGCATTTAGATTGGGTTGAGTGAATAAATACTTCAAACTGTGATGATCATTCTTCAACTCAAAAGGCTTTCCCATCAGATAATTTCTCCACATCTATAATTCATGAACAACTACCACTAACTCAAAATCATGTGATGCATAATTTTTTTCATAGGGCTTCAACTTTCGAGATTCATAAGCAATGATTTTCCCTTCTTTCATTAAAAATTATCCTAATCCTTCACTTGATGCATTTGTTATGATAGTAAAGATTCCTTCTAGATCAAGTACCTTCAATATTGGTGTGGTAGTCAACTTCTCCTTGGGTAGGTCAAATTTTGCTTGCCATTTTTCCAACCACTCAAACTTCTTACCCTTCCTTTGTAATGAAGTAATAGGAAAAGCTATCCTAGAAAAATTGGCAACAAACTTCCTATAGTAACCAGCCAAACCTATAAAACTTCTATCCTCTAGTACACTTTTGGGTGTTAGCCACTCAAGCACCACCTTTATCTTAGTTGGATCCATTGCAATCCCTTTTTTAGAAATTACACGACACAGTTACTGCACTTCCTTCTAAAATAATTTACACTTAGAGAGTTTTTTATATAGCTTGTGCTCACTTAGAGTGATGTTCTCTTGGAATAAATAAAAATATCATCAAGGAGTACTAATAAAAACCTATCCAAGCAATCTCTAAATACATTGTTCATTAAGTTCATGAGTGATGTTGGTGTATTTGTAAGTCCAAAGGGTAGGTATGTGAATACATAATGACTGTATCTAGTCCTGAAAATAGTTTTGAAACTATCCTCGTCTTTGATCCTTAGTGATATCCAAATTGTAGATCAATATTTGAAACTACAACCTCTCCTCACATCTGATCAAAAATATCATCAATATGTGGTAATGGATACTTGTTCTTTTTAATAGCTTTATTAAGCATTCGATAATCTATACACAAGCTCAAGGTACCATCCTTCTTCTTCACAAAGATTACTAGCACTCTCCAAGGTGAAACATTGGGTCTTATCAATCCTTTGGACAACAATTCTTCCAACTGTGCCTCAAGATCCATTAATTCCATTATTGTCATCCTAAAGGGTAATTTGGATACAAGTTCCAACCCTGGTACAAGATAAATGGATAAATCAAATACTCTTTTGGGAGGCAGTCCAAGTAGTTCTTCCGGAAAGACATCCACAATTTTTTATAATATGGGATATTTCTCCATATCTATTTCTCCAGAGCCCACCACTTCTTCTTCAACTTCTTGAGAATCTTGCATATTACCATACATGACTTTAACTTGAGGAGTGACTTCCTTGAGTTCTTCTAGTTTATCCATTTTAACTACAAATAGCTGGTGACCTTTCTTTTTCACTCTATGGATTTGCATAGCTAGAATATGTCGCAGTTTCACTTCTCTAGGTGTTCCTTGAAAAGGTACTAGATTAACTAGATCATCTAGAAAATCTATGGTTTTACTATGGAAATCCACATTAGCTCTATGCTTCCATATACATTTTATACCTAAGATAACATTATATGAACCTAGAGGTGCTATGTACAAGTTACTTCCATGGAGAAACTTGGAAGTTCAACCCTTGCCTCAAATAAACATTGGTTCCCCATTGCTCTTGCCTAGTTTTCATATTCTACAACCCAATATTTTTCTGCAAGGAGATTCAACAATTCTCTTGGAAAATAAAAGAAGTTGGGAGTGTCGTGCATCAAGCTAGCAATGTACATTCTCAATTGTTAGTTTTCAACCTTCAAGGTTTCTTTGTCTTGACCATCCTTAGCCATTCTCTCTTGGATGCTCACTAAGGCATTTCTGAGAAGGTTTGCCTCCACCTAACGAGTGCATAAACTTCAAGAAAAAGATAATACTTTTATGACATGAAATTGGCATCTAGCATCCTTGGGCTCTAGTTGAACAACCCGATCTTGCTCTAGCAACTCTCCAACCAGATCTTACATTCATTAAAGGAGAGAAAACATACATCATCAGTAGCTTGCATACTTTCATCTTCGAAAATAATACATCACCAACTTAGTGGAGAGTCACAACTATTACTTTGGATGAGGAAGAAAGAAAGGTTAATCTTGTAGCTGAAAGGACAGTGTTACCACCACCCACGTGGCAGTAAGCATCCTGGCTCACTGAGTATACGTACAAAGGAGAACCAACCCTCTACTTCAAGAAGATATTGGAGAAGCATCTGACATAGAGCAGATCTTTGAAGAGGTTCCTGAACACTTTCTAGAAGAACAACAACAAGAACCTCTAGCTCAAGCAATGGTGGACAACCGTGTCTACAACAACAATGCTAACAACAACGTAATTGGTAAAAACAATGGCAATGGTGGAAATGACGACAATGGAAATGGAAATGGTGGCAATAGAAATGGAAATAATGACAATGGCCACAATCTGTTCAACAATGGGCATAATGCAGGAGTCATAATATGTCCAACACCATTACCATGGGGTAAAAACATAGGCCCTTTGGCCCTACAAGGAAATCATGAACTTCCCAAGGGATCGTGAAAGCACTTCCCAAGATTCTTCGATGATGGGGCTAAAAACCCCGATGAGCATATATCAGTGTTCATAGTGGCTTGCTCTGTTTTGTTCATACCACATGAAGATATCGTCATTCGACTCTTTGTCGAAACTCTTGAGGTGAATGCTTCCAACTGGTTCCATCACTTACCACCAGGAATCATCACAAGCTAGGAGGACATGAGTAAAAATTTCCTATTAAGGTTCAAGGTTGTCGAAGACATCCATCAGTTGTTTGCCAAGTTATCAAACTCTAAGATGGAGCCTACATAATCAATGAGGGATTTTATAGCAAGGTTTAACCACCTAGTTACATGTCTCTCTCTTACACTAAATCCATCAGATGAGATTCTGATGAGTAGCTTCATTAATTCCCTTCCCTCAGAGATAGCCTTTTTCATCTAAGGAGTCCACAAAGAGGACTTACAAGTTGTACAAGAGAAGGCTATCGAGATCAAGGATCACATGATCACCACGGGAAAGATGAAGGGAGATGCTATCAGACCACTGGTCTAAGCATCAGCAGATCCATTTCTACAAAAATTAGCAAATGAGGTGACCATCTTAAAAATACAATCACCCAATCAAGGGCAACAAGCACTGCCCACACCACCGTTGTATCAACAACAACAACAATACTAGCCTTAGCAGAAATACCAACCTTAGCAACCATACCAACCGAAGAGGAATAATTTCTAACCTTTCAACAGCTATAAGCCTAGAAATCAAGGACCTCCACAAAGAGGAGTAGAGGTCAAAAAGTCTAATGTGTTATGTTGTTTCTATGAGACAGATGAATACACCGGATCAACATGCCCTAAGAATCAAAGGATGAACCAGATCATGGGATATGCCAAAGATCAAGCACCAAGCTCAAGTTTCGTACCTTCAAATGTGAATGTTGTCTCACCACAAATGAACAACTTTGATGGTGACTCTACAACTGGATACTTCCATAGAAAACTCGAAAATCAAGAAGAAGAAGAAGAATACCTTCAGTACTCTCTTGTTGTCAACCATGAGAACATGTCAACAACTATGTTCACACACGCTCAAAATTTCAAAGCACAAAAAGAAGAAGAACAAAGAAAGAAGTCAAGTGAAAAGGGAAAATAAGATTCCACTTCTAATCCCAAGTCTGCACAGGAGAACGTCACATCAAGTGCTCAAGATCTGTCCTTGATGAACTTTGAAATTGTGACATCTATGATGAAGACGAAGGTATAGATCTCACGGCTGGAATATCTCTAGGACCATCCCAATCAAATGGATCGGATTCTCAAAGTAGTACAGAAGCAGGCTATAATCCAGCCCACATTGCTAGAATCTTTTGTACCAACAGGAGAAAAGCTAAAGCCCTTTTACATATCTCTATATATGGGAGGGTACAAACTCGGCAACTGCATCATCAACTCAGGAGCATCAGACAATTTCATGTCATTGTAGATCATGAACATATTGGGACTATCATGCAGGAAGACTCATGACAAGTGTTACTCACTTGAGTCAAAACCGGTGTCATTGGTAGGCCAACTGAAAGATGCTCAAGTAAGATTGGTGTCTTTCCCGAAAAAAAATATCATGATGACCATCCTCATAATTGACATTCCAATCAGCTATGGGATGCTACTGATCAGAAGCTTTTGCAAGGATCTCAGAGGCAAGATTCAATTGGATTGGTCATATGCGACAATCCCATTAAAGAAAGGTAACTTCAAGTTGGAACTAGAGGCTAAATATAAATTCACGGTGGTAAAATCTCAAGACCCCCAAGCACAAGTGCTACATCAAATTATGGGTCCTAGAACATATGCCATGGTATCTAAAGTAACTAAAGAAGAAGAAAGAGTTGCATTCAACACAAGAACATCAAAGAAAATTCAAAGATGTGGACAATGCAATTCGATGGAAGTTTCCCAACAACAACCTCGAGAGAAGGATTTTTCATTACCTCTCTCGAAGGAAATTTATATCCATCTACTTACCGCTTGCAGTTTGATAACACGAACAACACTATTGAATGTGAGGCGCTCATACTAGGCCTCAAGAATGCAAGAGGTATGGGTATAAAGTACCTGCAAGTCGAAGGCAACACAGAGTTGATCGTCCAATAGGTCAGAGTGCTTTACCAATTAAGGAAAGGTCTCCTTATGCTCTATCGACAAAGGGTGTGGAACATGATCAACTAGTTCGAAGCGTTCAACATCATCTACATTCCATGCAAGCATAATAGTAGAGCGGATACCCTTGTGGTATTGACAACTCTCTTCATGCCCCATTCTAACTTTTGTCAGAATGTTTTCGCCATTGAACTCATGCACAGGCCAACTATCCCCAAAAATTGTGAAAATTGGTAGGTCTTTAATGATGATGATGAAATCAAAGAGTTCATTTGCATGGGGGACAATTATAAAGAACTATTCTTTGAACGTAGTGCTTATCCTTTCAAAGAATCTCTAGCAGAAGATTCTAAGGCAACGAAATCAAGCATCATCTAGTTAAGAGGCAATAACATCCCCAAGGGTCTAGTATCCTTGGAGGATATATTTGACAACCATGATAGACTTGTGCAAGATCAAAGAGAATCATCTACTAATTACAATCAAGTCAGCATCGACACTGAAGATAAGCCCCTTCTTGTCAACTTGGGAAAGTGTTGCACTACAGAGGAAAGTGATAGCTTTATCTCCTTATTCAGACAATACATAGATGTCTTTTCATGGACCTATCAAGATTTGAAGGTATTCACACCAAGGGAATTGTCTCATACAATTCCTCTCAAGTCAGATATCAAGCCTTTTAGGCAAAAGCAAAGGAACTACAACCCACATGTCCAAGACAGAATCTACACGGAGGTATAGAAGATGATGGATTCTGAGATTATATTCCCCATCCATCATTCTACATGGGTGTCCAATATCGTTCATATTCACAAGAAGAACAAAGAGATCTGGATTTGTGTTCACTTCAAGAACCTGAACCAATCATCATTAAAGGATAATTATCCTTTACCTATCATGGAGCACACCTTGCAGATGGTAACCATATCATAGATGTTGTCATTACTTGACAAATTTTACCGGATACAATAAAATTGTGGTGGCTAAGGAGGATCATATTAATATGGCATTCACCACCCCCTGGGGAATTATCACCTATGAGAGGATGCCCTTCAGCCTCATCAATGCTAGTGATACCTTTCAGCGAGCCATGGACTTGGTGTTTAGAGACCTAAAGAACAAAGTGATAGTCATCTACCTTGATGACCTTACTGATTTCTCAAGGAAGTGGCAAGATCATTTTCAACACTTAGTGAAATTGTTCAAGAGATGCAAGTATCATCACATATCTTTGAATCCAAAGAAATCTATCTTTTTGGTGACGAAAGGAAAACTACTAGGCCATATCATCTCCAAAGAGGGAACTCAGATAGATCTCGATCGAGTGGATTCAATCAGGAACCTCTCTCTCCCAACCAATACCACTGAGGTGCATTCCTTCTTCGGAAAGGTAAAATTCATACGAACGTTTGTACCTAATTTCTCAGAGCTAACCAAAGATATATCAGTGATGATGAAGAAGATGACTGCCTTCAAATGGACTGACAAAGGAAAGGAGGTATTCGTCAAGATAAAGGAAGCCATCATTAAAGCACCAGTGTTGTTCTAACCTGATTTCAATAAAGAATTCATTATTTACTATTATACATCAGAATACACCCTCTTTTCCATTCTAACACATAAGCTAAATGAAGAGACGAAATCATCGATTGCCTTCATGAGTAGTAGTTTCAAGAGCAGCAAATTTTGGTATCCCAGATTGAAAAGAATGCATATGCCATTGTGAGAGGAACGAATTTGTTTATATTTTGCATCTTAAATTCTCACACAATAGTCTATGTCACTGACCCTGTGGTGAAGAGTATTCTAACTCAGTAGGAGATGGGAACTAAAAGAGGGAACTAGATCACAAATGTCCAGGAATATGACTTGGATATCAAGCCGACCAAAATTGTTCATGGGAGAGGTCTATGTCATCTCATGGTAGAGGATGATGATACTAAGCACCCAACCATTGATGGTGAGGTAGAAAAAGAGATAGAAGAAGACCTTTGAATGGTCTTACTGGTTGATTCTACGGAACAATGGTACTTAGAACTTTGGTACTATGCAACCTATGGAGAATGTCCAACTCACTTGCACAAACAATAGAAAAGAACCCCACGGTTAAGAGAACAAAACTATGTGTTGTGACGTAATGTCCTATACAAGCTTGAGCTTGATGGAATGTTCTTTCTTTGCATTAGTAGAGACCAAAAATGATAGTTGTTGAAATAATTTCAGAGTGAAGCGTGTGGTGGCCACTTTTCATCAAAGGTCACAACATTCAAAAAACTGTAGGCATAGGTTTTCTGGCCAACTTTGTTCCATAACGCATTTGAATGGGTGCGACAATGTCAACAGTACCAACATTTTGCTGGCAAACTCAAGCTAGCAGCCATTCCACTAAGGCCAATGATAATAGATGCTCCATTTCAGCAATGGGGTATCAACTTTGTAGGTCCAATAAAACCACATTCTAGTAAGGGACACGTCTATGTCCTTACAACAATGGACTACTTCACCAAATGGGTTGGGGCAGTTCCTACGAAGAATGCTACTTCTGAAGTTGTGTGTAGTTTCCTCAAAGAAACTATCATCACACGTTTCAGAGTACCAAGAAAGATCATGACCGATAATGCTATGAGATTCTCATTAGAGGATTTAGAAAAAATTTGTTTTGACTATGGCATCACACTGTCCCACTCTTCAGATTACTATCCACAAGGCAACGGACAAGCTGAATCGTCGAACAAGAATATAGTCATGATCGTGTGCAAGATGGTTGAATTCAATCAACAGGCTTGGCACACTAAGCTATATGACACTATTTGGGCTGATAATATCACACCCAAGAGAGCTATCGATGCTTCCCCTTCGTTATCATGTATGGCATAGAAGTGATGCTACTCATCACTCTGGAGTTGTCCACTTTGTAGCTGGCATCCGTAGTAGAAGATGAAGAGTTGAAGGATCCAATCCAAAAGCACATCTTGTGTCTGACACAAATACAAGAGGAGAGGGTGGAAGTTGTTGATAAGATCACTCAACACCAAGAAAGAGTGAAGAATATTTTTGACAAGAAGGCTCGGCAATGATATTTTGAGATCGGAGACAAGGTCATGTTGTGGGACAAGAGACACGAGCCAAAGGGAATGCATGGAAAATTTGACTCCCTTTGGCTGGGGCCATTTTTGATCCATGATGTTGTAGGAGAGAATTCCTGCATTCTCTCACATTCAGATGGAAGGCTCTTTCCACTACCCTACAAAGGGCATTATTTGAAACATTTTGTCCCTTTGGGGATGGGGTGAGTACTATGTAAATTATTTTCTTTTGCTTTAACATTATGTTGTTATGTTTTTCCCTATTCCGTAAAGTATTGTCGTGTTTTAGGTGATTTATTAGGTAGTCTTGTTTTAAGTGAATAAATAGGTGAGCCCAATAAATGAAGGTGAAATTCAATTATCATGTGAATTAGGAAATAAGTTGTAACTCCATTTCCCAACTAATAAAAGTACTGGTCTATGAAACTTGAGATTCTCAGTTCTCCTATGTCGTAGGTATCCAACATGGTCACTAGACGAAGCCTAATGTTGTAACCAAAATATATTTTTTGGCATTCTGCTTAAATTGAGCTAAATCATGTAAAAATGTCATCACATTTATGTTTTAGGTCAAACCAAACATAAGGTTTTTGTGGGTTTCTATCAAGGAACATATGTGTAAAATTCTAAAACATTAAAAATTAGGGTTTTGTGACCCCTAAAAATAGGACCTTCCCAGAAATGATTGAAAATGATTTTGATAGGATTAATCGACTTCATGATCACACTAGTCAAGTCAGAATCATCAAAAAACATGTTTTACTCTAGTGGGTCTATCTTCATTTTTCAGGAACAAAGTTAGAAGCTCCATAGCCATTAATAGCAGATTGGCCAGTACCAGGTGCTGAAAGCAAAGCTTCAAAAGCTTCAATAGGGAAGCCATGGTGGAAAAGGTCAAAAAATATGTTGTTTGATGAAGGAGATTCTCAAAATGGAAAAGGCCAAAATTTGGCTAACTTTGGAAGAACCACGCCTTGTTACCAAGGAGAAATGTAGTCAAAGGGTCAAAAGGTGCCCCTCTTGAAGAAAGGTGCCCTTTTGCCTCAAGGGCCAAATGTAGTCATCATGTCCACCTGGAGTAGTCATCTTCTTCATGTTCGTGTTGGCTATTCAACACACCACCAAGTGAATTCATTTTATTTAGGAATCACTGACAAACATCAACGAAGTAAGGAGATGTTGAATGAAGAACATCCAAAATGAAATAAAAGTTGCTAAGTGTCAAGGGAAAAGCACCCCTACTAAAGAAAGGCACCCAGTATTTGAGACAAGAAGATGTAGTTTGTTTGCTTGGTGACCTCCAAGATGATCTCCTCCACTTTGATCGATCCCGACAATGAAACTATCAGCGCAGGCATCTAAAAATTCAGTCATCTGATGTCAGAGATCAAACCAAGGTAGTTTACAACATGGAATAATCAGTCAACAAGTCAAACGTGCCCCAACTGGCCAAGGACTCCCTTGGATTTGAAGAGCCTAAACTGACCTTCAAAAGCTGAGAAACTAGTCGTCCTTTCCAGGACTCAGCTGGTTACTCAATGCACCATCAAGGAAAGCCATCAGACTCATCAATCAATAGTGATGTCAGATGAAAGCACAGAGGATCTAAATGATGAAGACAAAGAACAGTCATCAAAATTGACTAAGTCAAAGCCAAAAGCACCCCTCTTGGAGAAAGGCGCCCTTTAATCTGGAGCCTCAAACTCAGGTTTCTGACTTGATGAATCCCTGGCATATCTCATCAGTATGGTCCCATCTCGACAACAGATCCATCAGTAGCTATTGAAGATCAACTGAATGACCAAGAGCAAGGATCAAATAGATGACACTCTAGCATGGAAAAATGATGAAAAATGCTCAACACTCAAGAAAGGATGCCTAAAAGGTCAAAGTAAATATGTTGACTTGAGTTAAACAATTTTGGAGGCAAAAAGAGGCCAAACACTCCACGATCAGTGGAAATCAGCTTTTGAACTCCAAATCAGGCTTCAATCATGAGTTGGTGCCCAAACTTGAAGGATCTCAACTTGAAACATTATATATTCAAGCTAGGCATCCCTTTTTCATTTATTCTTTTGTAGGTTGAAGATCAAAATATTAAATTTCTCTCAAGGACATCTTTTCCAGATTTGACAAGGGTTTTGGATCATTCTTCAATATTTTTTGAAGATCAGTGGAAGAAAGGGATTTATTCTCAGAGGTTGAATTTAGAGGCATATTTTTACAAAGAGGTAGTTAATAACTTCCAATCCACCTCTTGTCTACTTCCTCTCTTTTTTCTTAAAATTCTTGCATGTCAGAGATCAAAGCCGGCTACCTCAAATTTGACTAGTTGGGTGTGATCAACACAATTTTCTAATGAAACCCATCTTTTCAGATTTACCAAAAACAAAAATCTTGCTGCCCCTATTTTTAGGGACTTTTCTGGAAAAGTCATAGAATAAAAAATCTAAGGAACTAGATCTATTCAACATTGAAGCATGAAAAAAACCCACGTGCCAGATTTTTTCTAAAAAATACTTCTTGGGAGATGCTATTTTTAAGGGTTTTCAGAAATTGTCATAATAGGGTCATGTGTACAGTCATTTTTAAAGTCTTACAGAATGTAGTAATCCTAGGTACAATACAAGACCAAAATGGTCTTGTACCATGATTTCCTAAAAATGACTAACACTGACTTGTATCAGAAGAATCCAGAGGTGAATTAAGAGGATTTGGAGGGAATGAATCAAATCAAACTGTAGAACATAGAAGAGTCTGGATTGTTCCAAGCTGCATCAATCCCTATCACATTATATAGTGTGGAGCTTGTAATTTTTTTCATTAAGCATTACAATTCAACCACAAGAGAAATCCGATCAGTGGATGGGAGGGTGATCTACAGCTTGAAACTAAAGGACATTGAAAAATGTTTTTCTATTCCACCATGCTCGACCAACAAGGTAATATCCATCAAGGAATGCAAAAAGGAATTCGAAGCTTCAGAGGATAGGTGTTTACTAAAATGGAAAAAAAATGGTTAAAGGTAAAAAAGGTCAGCTTTCCAAAAATAGTTGGATGAGGGGAATTCAGAGATGACTATGTAGTGTTAATCACTCTACTCAGCAAAATCACTGGACAAGAAGAGGGAAACCAATTTCAGCCATGGATGTATTAGATCATTGCCAAGATTATTAACAAAATGAAACATTATGATTGGTCCACCCCAATCAGTGACACACTCCACCAACAAATTACTGAGTTTCTAGAGGCTCATAGGTTCCACATGTGTTCCAACCTGGTATACCTGATTTCCTTCCAAGGTGATTTTAGGACACTAGACACTGTGGGAACCTTAGGTGTGTAGAAGGTCCGGGAATAATTTCTATGTCTTGAGTTTACTCAAGTGGAATATCACTTCAAAAAGATAAGTGACCTCTTCATCAAGCACACCATATGAGACCTTGACCATGAAATGCACGTACATATATCACTAGTAGCCAAGGAGGCAATGGTGGACTAGGTGTATTGGTTTATCCAATTCCCTACCTTCACCTACATACATGTGTATGGCTACAATGGTCACCTCGCCATGATGCCATGCTACCCTTTAGATAAGGTACTATTCATGGAATTCCTAAGGCAATTGGCCGAAGTTCACACTCACCTACACTTGAAGAATAAATCATATGCAAACTTTCCCATTTAGATGGGACTCTATAGATGTAAAACAACGGTAGATGCCAAATTGATGAGCCAAGAAATAGTGAGGCTTAATCTCGAATACCTCATTGAGAAGATGTCATCATATGATCCCAAAGGTCTTTACACAAATCATCTTGAGCAATGCTCATCACATGAATCTTCTATGGAAGATAACTGGGTCAATTGTGATGATGGGTTCGAGAAACGAAGAAGGAACTATAGCCAGTTTAAACTCTCACAAATTTTAGACTTTATGTCAGAAGACATTGAGGGCTTATTTTTTGATTAAGGGGAATTCATTCTCCCCTCATTCTTTGTGGATCAAGTGGACTCACAACCACTTGGAAGAGTGGATTGGTATTCAAGAGAGAACACATCTATAGAAGAGAGAACGAGTAGAGTGGTTAGAAATAGTCGACTCTACCTAGACAACAAGAGGACAAAGAAGGTAGTACTTCCCTGAATAGAGCTACCACCGGTTCAATCTTCACTACCTTCCACGTCCAATAAGAAGCCCAAATAAAAGTAGATGAGCATCCTTGACAAAGGAATGTGGATGTCAGGGAACAAATGGGGAAGAACAAGTATTGCTAGTGCAAATCAACAAGAGGTATAGGTGGATACAACCACCAATTTACCTGA
Source organism: Sequoiadendron giganteum (assembly GCA_007115665.2). Lineage (NCBI taxonomy): Eukaryota > Viridiplantae > Streptophyta > Pinopsida > Cupressales > Cupressaceae > Sequoiadendron > Sequoiadendron giganteum. The sequence goes on from CM021101.1 coordinate 629,290,876, forward strand.
GATAGTAGAGACTACTGCAACCGAGCCAAAGCCAGTGATTGAGATAATCACAATAGAGATGGAGCCCATGGAAGAAGTAGTAGCAGCAAAAATGGTGCCTGTAATAGAATAAAATCCACCTACTTCACCACCATTACAATAGTCACAAGGTCCCATCGACTTGGACTCTCCACCCAGATACATCACTATAGCACTGTCTCATTCATCGAGCATTCAGGGGCCCAACTTTCCTTCTTCCAACAAAGCTAGTCGAGATTCTATTTGGCTTGAGGGCTTCCTAGGAAGAAAGAGGGAAAGTACATACTACGAGCTTGACTTCACAGAGTTCGATCATGTCCCTCAAGACATGCTGGAAAATAAGTTGAAGAAGCAAGTACATGTATGAAGGAATTTAGATAGTGAGTTCATCATAGAGAGTGTTACACCACCTAAGGATAGAAATGCACATGATGTAGAGGTTGAGGAATTCACACTATCAAAGGCGAACCTTAGAAAGACCACTCGTCAGGTGGAGGCAAACTCAGTGATAGGATAGGGTTGGGTGGAACACTCACTGTTCCATGCTCTGGGTCTCACCTTGGAAATCCCCTATGGTGTCACTCACCACCACCTTAACCTATAGGCCCTAATGCTTTCTAGGCACCCCTGGTTCTCCTGGCCAACCCTACTATCATCTCCACTTTCCTAACTAAGCCAATCTTGGTGCTCTCTCTGCCATTCTCTTCCTTAGTCCTTAATCTTCCCTAAAGGCTAAATACTTCCATCCTTTCAAATGTTCTTTGCAGGGGTGTGAGAATGCTTCCAAAAAATTCACACGATCTCACATTGGTGCTAATAACTCCACCTTGTTCCCTTTGTCCATCGCTAACTTCAAACCCTCACCTAGGGTTAAAAAGGCTACAAGCCCTAGAGCCCCAATTAGCCCTCCTAACCCGAGGAAAGTGGATATTTCTCCAAACTCTCCCAAAGAACCCCAAACCTTTTCTATGGATTCTTGGTCTTGTTACCAACCTCTTCAAGATTTTCAAGGTCTCAACCCTTCCTTGATCGTACACATTCTCATTCTTCAAATTAGCAAATTTAGGGCTTTTAGAGTCATTTCTTGACCACCCGGTGAACTGTTATTTTTTTCTCTATCCAAATGGTCCTGTGAGATCTCCTCCTTCATACCAAGCCTCTACAAGGCTTTCATCCACCTTCTTACCATGGGGTTTAGCAAGGTGAGATCACCCCTGTAAGTTAAGTGTATCACACTTCATAACTTTCCTAGCCGGGCATAATCAAGCTTGCCTAGGATAAGTCATTCACAATGTGTCCATGCCTCCTACCTACCCCTAAATCTACCATATTTACACACATGGAGACTAGCTCCAATTCCCAAAAGGCCGTACACCAGGTACAGTGGGGAAAGGAACTAGAACTCTATCTTTGACAGATTGCCAGTCAGATCAGCAAAGGGAAAACACTTAACCAACTACAAACAAAAGCTTGGAAACGATGAAAACAACTAATGCAGAACCAAAACAATGTTTGGAGACTTCCTACATTACATCCTACACATATTTCATTGCCTGGTCATGCTATTAACACACTACCAAGAACAAAACACAGGAACTTAATCAATTTCCACACTGTCTTTGCTTGTCATTCATGAAAATGTCAAATTAGAAAAACTTCCAATGCCCTCCAACCTTTCACATAGGTTGAGGCAACCCTTAAATAGGTTTCCAAAAGTGGTTACACCTCCCTTTGGTTGGACAAGTCAGTTACCAAGGTGGCAAAAGTGCAAAATGTTCCATTTTTCCACCTTTCCCAATTTCCTAGAAACTAACACAAGGGAATGTCTAAACTCCAAATCTCTTCCACTCCTGAAAGCTCCTGACCAAGGTACTTTAGTAAGCCACTCAGTCAATTGCAATGGTCAACATGACCTTATAACATCAAAAACAAAAATTGCCTAAGCCTAGTGTTTCCTAGGTGTTTTCTAGGTGCTCCTGCACCATTCTCCCCCTCCTTGCCCAAACAGTAAGGAATGGAATGAGAGATCAATGACATGTCAATGCCAAGCTTCTTTAACTGATCTTCCTATACCCATGTAGCTTCTGATTCATGCTTGTTCTTCCACTTGATAAGGTGCTCCATGTACACCTTATGCCTTGTAGATTTTTGCACTCTTGACTCCAAAATCTTCTCTACCCAAAGCTTGTCTTTGTTAGGTAAGGGTACATTGTAGATGTCCTTGAAGATCTCCTTACTATTCTGATCCACATCATTGACTGATCCTTTGTACTTGATCAAGTCAGCTATATTAAAGACTAGTGAGATTCCTAAGTCGGTAGGTAGCTCAACCTTGTATGCATTTTTCCCATACTTGGCTAATATCTTGCATGGTCCTATCCTTTTCATCTGTAGCTTGGTTGACACTCCCTTCTGCAACCTTGATTTATTAAGGTGAACCATGACATAATCTCCCACTGCAAAGTGCACATCCTTCCTTGTCAAATCGACCTTTTCTTTCAACTTTTGTGTAGCTTCGGTGATTGTCTTCTTCACCTACTCCTGAATCTCTTTCATGGTTTGACTGAAGTCTTCTGCATGTCCACTCCTATGTTCCATAGCTCCAAGATCTTTGAGCTCACATATGCCTCTTGGGTGCATCCCATACACAACCTCAAAAGTACTCTTCCCTGTGGTCCGGTTGACACTATCATTATAGGCATACTCAGCTTGTGAGATGGCCATATCCCATGTTTGTCCATATTCCTTTGTTAGGCACCTAAGAAGATTACCCAACACCCTATTAACCACCTCTGTTTGACCATCGGTCTAAGGATGGTAAGCTGATCCAAATGACAGGTTGGTACCCAACCTACTCCATAGAGTCTTCCAAAAATTACTCATGAACTTCACATCCCTATCTGAAACAATGCTCAAAGGAAAGCCATGGATCCTCACAATCTCCTTGAAGAAAAGATGAGCTATGTAGCTAGCATCATGAGTGGTTTTGCAAGGGATAAAATGACTCATTTTACTAAATTTTTCCAATACTACATACACACTGTCAAAACTAGTCTTGGTCTTAGGGAGTCCTACCACAAAATCCATGCTCACACACTCCCATGGTCTGTTAGGAATGGGTAGGGGTTGATATAGACCAGCATTACTAGCTCCTCCCTTAGCTTTCATACACACAACACATTGTTCAACATACTTTCTAACATCTCTTGACAACTTAGGCCAATAGTAGAACCTTTGCACTAGTTCCAAGGTCTTGTTGATGCCAAAATGTCCACTAAGACTACCATTATGCTTTTCCTAAATGAGATTTTCCCTCATTGAGCCTCTTGGAACACATAACTGATTCCCTTTAAACAATAATCCACTTTGCAATGTATACTCAGCATATTGACTATGAAAATGATTCTCAAAGTCAGAACATACCTTATAGGCCTCTGAGAAATCTTCATCCTCTCCATAGAGATCTTTAAAACTATCAATCCCTATGCTCTTCACTTGTATCTCTTGCACTGTCAACAACCTCCTGCTCAATGCATCTGCTACCTTATTCATCTGCCCCTTCTTGTGCTTGATGGTGAAGGTAAAAGCTTGGATTTATTCCATCCACTTCAAGTGTCTATTGCTCAATTTCTCTTGGGTATTCATATAACTAAGTGCTTGATTGTCAGTAAAGACTACAAATTCCTTGGGTAGAAGGTAATGCCTCCACTTCCTAAGTGACTGAACCAAAGCATAAAGTTCTAAGTCATAGGTTGAATATTTATTCTTTGCTTCATTGATCTTTTCACTAAAGAAGGCTATAGGCCTGCCCTCTTGACTTAGCACTCCTCCTACTGCAACTCCACTTGCATCACACTCAACAGTTTCAAAACTAGGTAATAAGAGAATAGGTTGAGTTGCCACTTCTTGTTTCAGTTTCTCAAACCCTTTCTCAGCTGCTTGAGTCCACACAAACTTGGTTTTCAAACCACCCTTGATTGTCTCTAGAACTGGTGCACATATACCACTGAAGTTCCTTATGAATTTTCTATAGAATTGAGCCAATCCATGGAAACTTCTTACCTCAGTCCCTGTGGTTGGTCTAGGCCAATTTAGGATGGCTTCCACCTTGCTTGGATCCATCTTCAATGATCCTTGAGACACTACAAATCCCAAATAGACAAGCTATTGTTTAAAGAACTCACACTTCTCTAGGTTGATAGCCAACTTTTCCTCTTGCAACCTTCTAAGAACCAACTCCACATGTTTGAGATGCTCCTCTACTGTCTTGCTAAAGATGAGGATTTCATCAAGGTATACAACCACAAATATCGCTATGAAGTCTTTGAGCACTTCATTCATGAGTCTCATGAATGTGCTAGGGGCATTGGAAAGGCCAAATGGCATAACTCTCCACTCATATAATCCATCTATTATCTTGAATGTTGTCTTCCACTCATCTCCATCCTTGATTCTGGTCTGATGGTATCCACTCTTGAGATCCAACTTGGTGTAGTATTGAGCTCCTCCATGACAATCCATTAGATCTTCAATTCTAGGAATAGGGAACCTATACCTAATTTTGATTCTATTTATTACTCTAGAATTAGTACATAACCTCCATTTTCCTCCCTTCTTGGTTGCTAAAACTACTGGTACTGCACATGGGCCGATGCTCTTTTGAATCAATTTTTGATCCAACAACTCTTGCACTTGTCTAGCTACCTCTAGATTCTGATCTAGTGTAATCTTATATGCTGCTTTGTTAGGAAATGATGCTCTAGGTATGAAGTCAATTTGATGACTAATATCTCTTTTAGGAGGTAAAGTTGCAGGTGTACCATCACTTACTATGTCCTTATACTTCTCAAGCAAATTCTGGATTGCTCCGAGTATGACTGGTTTTTCAATCTTTCCTTCCTCTTTGGTCTGCAACAAGACCACATATTCTTCACCTCCTTTATGTAGGGTGTTAAGGAACTCTTTCCAAATACTCAACAAGACACTTGGTGTCTTTGACTGCCCCTCTTCTTCTTTTGACAGTGACTACAACTTGAAAGTCTTCCCATCCTTCTTGAAGGAAATGATATTCTCTTTCCCATCATACATGGCATTTTTGTCATACTACCATGGTCTGCCCAATAGTATATGGCATGCATCCATGGGTAAAACATCACAAACTAACTTATCCTTATACCCTCCAATGGAAAACTCCACCGTTACTTGCTCATTTACTAGAATACTCTACCCTTTATTGAGCCATGTTACCCTATAGGGGTTAGTGTGGGATACCTTCTTCAATTTCAGTTTCATTACTGCCTCTTCTGAGATGATATTGTCTATTGAACCTGAATCTACAATGACCTTACATACTTTACCAAGTATCTTGCACTTTACTCTAAATAGAGCTCTTCTTTGACTATTTGTCTGATCAAAACTCTCCTAAACATCAGGTTCTCTCCCATCTTAGATCCAATATGACTGATCTCAGGTGATTTAGTGTTGGTGTCCTCTTGTGCATATGCCACTCTCTTCTCAACATTTGAAGATGACGCTTTCTCCGGGCACCTATAAGCTAGATGGCCTACTTGACCACAATGGTATCACTTCATGTTAGCAAAGTATGAATTGCTCCTCCCTTCTCCTCTTCCTCTATTGGATCCTCCTTGAGAACCTCTACTTCTTCCATAACCTCCTCTAGAAGATTTTTCACCTCCATACTCTATGAGTTTGGATTCACCTTGGTTTCTTTGCTCATTTCCTCTACCTTGGTAGTCACCTCTTTGATCCTTGCCTTTGCCTCTGGCTTTAGAGTTGGAGTCTTGTTTCTTTTTCAGCTTCTCCTCTACCTTGAAATCCATTTGGAAACAACTATGGAGGTTGGTGAGTGTAAAAAGACTCAATTCTTCTTGGATGTTCCATTTGAGGCCATTTAGATACCTCGCCACCTTGATGCTTTCCACTTCTTGCACCCTAGACCTAAGGCTTAGTTTTTGGAACTCCTCTGTGTAGGCAGCTACATCTAGGTCTCTTTTCCTAAGGTTTTGCCTCTTCTTATGCAATTGGACCTCATAGTCTTCAGGAAGATAATACTCCTTCACTTTAGCCACCATAGCTTTCCAACTTGAAATGTGTTTCTTGCCTTCATTCTCTCTTTATTCTTGTAGGAACTTCCACCAAGTCAGTGCTTGTCCCCTTAATCTTTATTTTGCTATCTTCACCTTTTGTGCCTCAATAACTCCATCACATTCAAAGTGATTCTCCATTCCTTCTATCCATTCCATCACCAACTCTGCATCCATTCTGCCTGTGAAGATGGGAATGCCTTCTAATGCTTTACCACTCAAAACCTTCAATGCCTTGAGGAAGGGTTCCTCCTTTAGTGGAGGATCAAGGTCTGGTTCAATGTTGTCCTCAACCAAATCCTCAGTCGTGTCTCTCACTACTGCTAGCTGTACCTTCATCTTTCCTGTAGCCTCTACCACCTCTTCTAACCTTTGCTTCATCTCTTCAACTGCCTCTTCAAGTTGTCTATTCTTCTCTTGTTGCTATGTCCGGTCTCTTGCTAACTCTGCATTGGTCACCATGTTTGTGGAATCACTAGATTCAAGGTTTGACATGAAACTCTCTATCCCAAATCTTTAACTTGCTTTGATACCAATCTGATAGGATAGGGTTGGGTGGAACACTCACTGTTCCATGCTCTGGGTCTCACCTTGGCAATCCCCTATGGTGTCACTCTCCACCACCTTAACCTATAGGCCTTAATGATTGCTAGGCACCCCTGGTTCTCCTGGCCAACCCTACTATCATCTCCACTTTCCTAACCAAGCCAATCTTGGTACTCTCTCTGTCATTTTCTTCCTTAGCCCTTAATCTTCCCTAAAGGCTAAATACTTCCATCCTTTCAATTGTTCTTTGTAGGGGTGTGAGAATGATTCCAACAAATTCACACCATCTCACATTGGTGCTGATAACTCCACCTTGTGCCCTTTTTCCATCGCTAACTTCAAACCCTCACCTAGGGTTAAAAAGGCTACAAGCCCTAGAGCCCCAATTAGCCCTCTTAACCCGAGAAAAGTGGATATTTCTCCAAACTCTCCCAAAGAACCCCAAACCTTTTATGTGGATTCTTGGTCTTGTTACCAACCTCTTCAATATTTTCAAGGTCTAACCCTTGCTTGACCGTACACATTCTCATTCTTCAAATTAGCAAATTTAGGGCTTTTAGAGTCATTTCTTGACCACTCGGTGAACTGTTATTTTTTTCTCTATCCAAATGGTCATGTGAGATCTCCTCCTTCATACCAAGCCTCTACAAGGATTTTATCCACCTTACTACCATGGGGTTTAGCAAGATGAGATCACCCCTGCAAGTTAAGTGTATCACACTTCATAACTTTCCTAGCTAGGCACAGTCAAGCTCGCCTAGGATAAGTCATTCACAATGTGTCCATGCATCCTACCTACCCCTAAATCTACCATATTTACACACATGGAGACTAGCTCCAATTCCAAAAAGTTTGTACACCAAGTACAGTGGGAAAAGGAACTAGAACTCCATCTTTGACAGATTGCCAATCAGATCAGCAAAGAGAAAACACTTAACCAACTACAAACAAAAGCTTGGAAATGATGAAAACAACTAATGCAGAACCAAAACAATGTTTTTAGACTTCCTACATTACATCCTACACATATTTCATTTCCTGGTCATGCTATTAACACACTACCAAGAACAAAACACAGGAACTTAATCAATCTCCACACTGTCTTTGCTTGTCATTCATGAAAATGTCAAATTTTAAAAACTTCCAATGCCCTCCAACCTTTCACATAGGTCAAGGCAACCCTTAAATAGGTTTCCCAAAGTGGTTACACCTCCCTTTGGTCGGAAAAGTCAGTTACCAAGGTGGCAAAAGTGCAAAATGTTCCATTTTGCCACCTTTGCCAATTTCCTAGAAACTATCACAAGGGAGTGTCTAAACTCCAAATCTCTTCCAAAACTGATAGCTCCAGATAGCTCCTAATAGCTCTTGACCAAGGTAATTTATTAAGCCACTCACTCAATTGCAATGGTCAACATGACCTTATAACATCAAAAACAAAAATTGCCTAAGCCTAGTGTTTCCTAGGTGTTTTCTAAGTGCTCCCGTACCACTCAGAATTGCCTTAGTGAGCATCCAAGAGAGAATGGCTAAGGATGGTCAAGACAAAGCAGCCTTGAAGGCTGAAAATCGACAATTGAGAATGTACATTTCCATCTTGATGCACGACACTCCCAACTTCTTTGCTTTTCCATGAGAATTTTTGAATCTCCTCACAGAGAAAAATCATCACCAACTCATTAGATATGGCAAACACATGAGAAATCAAGTGGAAGAATTTGTTATCAGAGGGTGATATCTATTGGAAAAAATATGCTAGTTGAGAGAAAAAGCACATGCACTCCACACGAAAATCCAATAGTTAGAATTAAAGATAGCAAAGAAGAGGTGTGGAGATGTGGTCACAATTGCAGACTTGCAATTGGCATACCAATCAGTTACCACCATAGAGAATAGGCAACATCTCTTCGCTTGGAAAGAACAATTGGCATACAAGGTGAAATCCTATGATGCCAATTCTATGGAACTGATTGACTACTGATAGATTGTCATAAATGTTATCAACTTCACAAGAACATTGGTAATATCCTTCCCTCACATATAATATTAGCAAGAGGGAGGTGGATATATTGAGCTAGGTGCAGTGCAAAATCAATTATGAGATGTCATTTGTAGCATGTTCCTCGATGATCCTGATGGTTGTAAGTTGACCAAAGTTGCAACCATGTCTACCAGGTTAGATGATGCAGCTGCCAAATGCAAAGACTATCAGCAGCAACTTGTGACGAGTGAAGAAATACTAAAGTTCCACATCATCATCTTACAGAGTATTAATTGCCCAGAGGTTGAGAAGGTCAATGACTAGATAGATGCATTGTTGACCAGTGGTGAGGAGATGTAAAGCACCCCAAGAAGGACGTCCTACCCTCCAGAAAGACAATAACTATGACAAAAATTAACTTGATGCCCCTTTCCAAGTAAACTCCAAATCCCACAAATCATGCATGTTAGATCCCACTAATCAAGGATGTCTAATTTGACTTCCACAATTTTTGGATCTCAGATCTCCATTAAAGGTGGATGTCTATTTTGGAGGCACATTTGTAATTTAAGTTCACTCTTAGTTAGGTTTCAGTCAATTGGCGTAGACTTTCAGTTAAGTGAAGTAGATTTATAGTTAACTGATTGCTCACCTACTTTTAGACTTAGGAATAAATCTTGCTAATTGGCAAAAACTGATTGTTAACTCAAGGAGATTTTAGGGTTGCCTACTCCTTTGAGTTTCATTAAATAAGAGCCTTGGGCTCATTATTTGTTTAACCTTTATTAACTACACAAAGTTGTTGCACCATTGTTTCCACAAGCTTGAAATGTTGTATTTGTTCACTCTTGGATGAGAGTTAGTTGGTTGATCACAATTGTGCATGATTTTTTGTCTTTGCTATCCCAATATTTGTAATTCATTGGAAAATCTTGAAGAAGAAAATCAGATGGCATGTGCTTGTTTGATCTAAATATTTGAGTTGTTTCAACGTCTTGTTCTCAATAGCTTATTTTTTCAATCTACTCCTTGGATAGGGTTTCCTCCTCCTTGGATATTTTTTCATTGATTGTAATTGTTTGATGTTAAATTTTAAGATCTGGATAGGGGTTTCTCCTCCTTAGCAATCCTGATATCCATATCTTCGTACTTTTTTGTTTCTAGTACATTATTTCCTAGCCTATACCTTAGAAATGGGTTCCTCCTCCTTGAAAAGTCTCAGATCCAACCTATCGTAAATATTGTTTTCTTGTATAAAACCTTATCCCAACATATATCAGAGAGTTCAGAGCCTTGACCATATTCTAAGGAGAAGGAAAATTCAAGTGATCCAACCCATCCATTTCACTCCTATGCCCTCATGCTCTATTTATCTTGGGGAGATAGGATAGCTTAGAAGCTAGTTTATTCATAGTTAAGATCTATAGAAACCAAAGAAAAGCTTAGCTACGACGCATTTTGTTTATGCACCCTTGTGTCATGCCGCTAAGTAAAAAAGATAGGAACCTTAGTAACCTTTTTTACATAATAACATTAGCAAAGAGAGATATTCCTCTCTATCATCCAAAGAGTAGTACTATAACACTTGCAATAGTTGTCTATTTCCAATAAGCACTCTAGAGGTGCTGATTGAAATGCCAACAGTTTTCCGGCGCCCACCCAAAAAGTACCTGGAGTTTCTAGTAGGGTGATTTGGTATTCAACTTGCCAATTGTCCACTACTGAATGGATCCTTTGCTGAAACACAACCCATTGGGGAGGAAGTGAATTACCATGTGGTTGTGAACTAGATGGTTTGTTGGGACATTAACTAGTGTAGTGCCCCTCCATTTTCACCGTGGATGTGCAAGTAATTTGGCTTTGGAACTTGGTGATGAAGGTAAAATGATGGGGATAGTTAAGGTATGTGCTAATTATTTTAATCATTTGATCTATTTTGTGATATGGTATATGATGTTAGATGCATTTTTATGATCACTACATGGTTATTCTATCATGATCATTATGTGATTGTCATTCTAATTGCTAGGTAGCTAATTGTTTATGAGTTAATTTTATTACTGAGTGTTGTCTTCTGATGTGTTTGGGTGAAAGGGATAGTGTCACATTACTCACTTGTGAGTACCCTATGACGCTATGATTCCTCCTTTCACAATGTTCCTGATTGTATGATTATGTATATGTACGACCGTTTTATGTGCTGCAGGTTGCAGGTACTAAGCATCAACTCTACCTAAATTGACAGGTGTGAACGTTCCTTAAACCCAATGAAATAGTTGAATGGAGATAGCATGTGGTCCCCTACCCTATCCATCATCCTCAAAGAGGATGAGTATCTGGTCTATCACTTCATCTGTGTCATATGTTATCTACGATCAATTAGTCTTGTTGTTTTGACCATGATTATGTTTAAGTAATTGTGTTGATATTTGGGTTGTTTGATTTAAATTTTTTTATTAATTTTGTTTTGATTAATTGATGTATTAAATTAAATTATCATGTGACAAGCATTTTGGTAATTAAATATAAATATATTTATTAATATTTATGGTTTATAATAAATTTAAAAGTGTAATGTGATATTAAAATAAAATAAAAATTGAATTATAATGAAATGAGATAATTAATAAACAAAAAAATAATTAAAAAGATGGAAATGCTTTCTATGCTCCACGTGCATAACTTCAAACAAGTTGTTGAAAAGGAAACTTGTTATTTATTGAAGATTTTAGATATTTTATCTAATTTTTGTTTTCGAAAATAAAACAGCTTTCTTTTTGTAAAAAGGGATCCTTTTTAGAGATTGGGATCATTATGGATTTTGGGGGTTTTGGGGGGAGGAGAAGAAATGGTTTTTTCTACAAAAATAATTTCTTTGGGTTGTAGAGTTTAGGGGAAATTTGGGGATTATTGAAAATTCGGATTGGGGATTTTCGAAGAGGTGGTTGTTGCAGCAGAGAATTCATTTCGACATCGAATCTTTGGTACTCCCAAGCAACTGGATCCAAGTTGGAACTATTGTCTTCCTAAATTTTATCTTTGTTTGAAAATGAATGTTCAAATGATTATGTTGTTTGGAAGTAGAACATTTATTTGTTCATTTATTTTCAATTCTGAGTAATTATTAAATGCTTCTTTGAGGATTTCCAAAGCCTACTTCTATAAATCACTTTTTTCATCTTTGTGGCCATCGCCTTGCATATTATGTATCGTCCTACCCCTGTTGTTGGTATGTCTTTGAACGTCTTCAACCCTTGTCAATATTTGTTTAAGAACACCCTTGCATTATGTCTTCTTAGATAAATGGTTTTTGCTTGAGACCGACGACATAATGGCTACCATCGATCTTTGCCTTTTCCTTCTCTACTGATTTGTTTCTTAACCAACGCTTGGGGATGGTTGGCGTCTCTTTTGGACACTATGTGATGCAATTTTATTGCTTGTGTGCTATACACCATACTGGTTATTTTTATTTCTATCGGCCTTTATTTCTTTTGTATGGCGATTTGACACTATGTATTGCGAATTTCTCTCAAAAGCCACAGTCTGTGCTTAGCATTCCATGATGACTTTTCTTTTCCCCTCTCCTTGTGATTTATATTCGAATACTAAATATATATATATTGATTTCATTTCAATGGTTTATATATGGAATTCAATTTTCATGCTTTATAGTTAGTGGTCGTCCGTTATATATATTAAGTTAGAATTTGCTTAATATGCTTTGCCTTTGGGAATCGATGGTGATATCTTGTGTTTTGCGTTTGACCTTGTATATAGTAATTTTAGTTGATGAATTTTGACATTTTATTATATGTATAAATCATTGATCATGAATTGTTCTTGGCATTTGATTATTCGATGCATATATCTTAATTGATGGTTTGTTGTATATTCACCTTGTCTTAGGTTCGATGTATATATACACTGGTTTACATTCATCGCTTGTAGAAACTAAGCCTGTGATAAGTGAGGCTGCATATTCACCTCTTTCCCATGTGAATTCCATCTATGTTTCACTTTAAAAAGGCTAAGTATTGTGTTTAATTCGATGGTTTATGCTTTGTGCTTGGTAGTGTGTCTCATTTGATGGTCATAGTAGTCGCTGCTCTACACCATGAAGTATTTGTTGTATATGCTCCGCAATGGATGGTCGTTGCTTAGGTATGGAGGGAATTTGATTCTATATCATTTGATAGCCTTGTTACTTCCTAGTGTTTCAATGGGATGCTATATAAAACAATTTCATTATGGCGAATCGTTGGGTGATTTTATTTTATGTGTCGTGCCTTTATTAGTTTGTGATTTTGGTTCTGTATTTTCATTTATGTGAATGGAAGATGGTGTAATGAAATTGAGATGTGGGATCATTCAACATCCAATGGCCAAGTGCCACTTGTCAAGATGTGAATGGTTGAAGGTTGAGCACATTTTGATCAATGTGCAAGTTTGAATTTTGAATTTGATGAAGTGACATGTTTAGGGGGCATGAAATAAATGGAGTTAATGTCACTTGGTTCAATGCAAACGACATATAAGACACATTAAATTCCTTGTTGGAAGGACCAAACCCATTTGAATTTGAATTCAAATTTGAGGGAATATTCCCTTTTGATGCCATGTTGAGAGAAAATAGGCAATTAAATAAATTAAAGTAATTGATTTATTGTGCAAGTTGCATTCTCTAGAGGATGTGACATAGATTAAGATTAAATTAATCATAGATTAATTAATTTAATGAGGAATTTAGGAGATGTAACAATTTAGACTTAAATTTATGAATTGATTTAAATCAAATTGAGAGGAAGGGTTTAATTAAATAAATGATTTTGATTTATTTACTAAAGGGGATAATGTTAGATTAAATCAAATAATGTTTAATTTATTCAATTTAATAAGAGGACTTTAGAGATTTTAATTAAATAAAACGATTTATTTAATTAAACAGAGATATAAGGTTAATTAAATTAAATTGATTAATTTAATCAAAGGAGGTGAAAGACTTAATCAAATAAATAATGATTTATTAAATTAAGAGACAAAATATGATGAAATGCTGGGAGTATGATTTAGGAGAAAATTTTGTTAGTAATCAGGATCAAGTGTGCCAAAACGAAATTGTACATTTTCTGTGTCTACATTTTGTCCCTCTTTGAAGCAATGTACTTGTTGCATTGATTCAAAGAATAAACTGTTGTGATCAAAGTTTAAATTTTTTTTATTTTTTTAGATGCTTTTCAGATGCCCCACTATTGCCCCAGTGGAAGGATTATGCTGGTATACTGCCCCCTCGAGAGATCGAGCGGAAATGTACGATTTTTCGATCGAGATCATGATAAAATGCGAGAGGAGTGGTTCTATTGATCAGAGGAAGAAAGATAATTCTTTGATGTAGACAATTCTAATGATGTATAGACAGTCATCAGCCATGGGTAGCCTTGTGTATATTTTGAGATCTCACACCTACTTTAGATAGAAATGTTAGTAAAGATAGAAGAATTGGAAGAATAAGATCGATGGAAGGAGGATCCAACAAGCCTACATTATGAATGATGATGATGATGATTTGCTTACCAGCAGTTGGGATTTTCAAAGGGCCAATTACTTTATGTTTGATAACACACATAGGTATGATGCATCAAGGTATAAAGGACCAGGATGGCATTGTACCTAGTGTGATGGACTTTGATTCGACAATTAGATAGGAGTATTCTTGTTCACACTTGACATACGAACACCTTGCTAGGATGGACCCAACAAAGAAAGTATTCGCCAAGTTATTTTACAAGAACATCCAACAAGCACAACATATAAAAAAGATAATGATCATTGCCCCATTCCTTTCTCTCTAAACCTGTTTTGTTTAGGCATCATCAAGAGGTCCTAGGAATGAGCGCAAAATAAGATAAGTCAAAAAAGACCAAGACAAAATAAGCAAACAAGCTAATGTTCTTCATATCGCTAGCCAAGGCTAAACTACTGCGAGGTACCTGATGCTTATGTCCATCATGGGAAAGATTCATCCTAGGACATGTTGTGATCAGGGTTTTGGTGGGACTGATTGGGTGATAGGCTATTGATACTCCGAGTTGACCAACTTGCTTTCTTACTAATTTATACTTAAGACTTTGATGATTAGGGTGTTCACTTTGGAACCTGCTATACTTGCTTTTGATTGCTTCACCAAAGGATGAAGTTGATGATTGCTTTTATTAGGAATGATGATTATCGAGGGTGAAAGCGATATGAGATGGATGCACCATTTTGGATTTTTCCTGATGTTTTGAGGCTGTTTTGGTAGTTTTGAGATGCTTTGCAAATGTTTTTGGTATTTTCGAGATTTATGATGAAGAGACTAACTTAAAGACCTATCTTGGGGATCTCAGGAGTTGATCCATAGATTAGCCTTGCCTACGTTATACATGCAGAGACCACGTAGTTTGACTGACGACATACTTGACTCAATGATGAGATAGATGGGCAGACAGATTGCCATTGTGATGGACGTCTAGACAACTGAACTAAGATGTGAGAAAGATGGACAAACAGATTGCCATTGCAACAGACGCCTAAAAGACTAACCTAAAATGTGAAATAGATGGGAAAACAAATTGCCATTGCGATGGACGTCTAAGGACTGACCTAAAATGTCTCGGGGGATGATCCTAGATCAACCTTGCCTACATTCAAGCTCAGAGACGACGTAGTTCGGCAAGGTGGAAGATTGACAAGACTGAAAGATGATACTTTTTGAAGATTTTTTTAGATTTTTGACATGTTTTTGGATGTTTTTTTTTTTTTTGAAATTTTCGAATGTTTTGGTTTTTCACATGATTTTGACGATTTAGATATGGATATGATATCAATGCTCTATTTTGGGATTTTGTTGAAAACCAAGCTAAGGTTGATTGATCATATTGATGGATTGATAGTTTGACTAAGTGTGTTAAGTCAAACAAAAGTGATAATGCACTCGTAAACTCTAGGAAGTTGTGTTATCCTAGAGTAAAATCATACATGAGAGGGTAGTTTGACTAAGTGTGTTAAGTCAAACAAGTTGATGATGGATTGGATAATTTGACTAAGTGTGTTAAGTCAAATAAGATGATAATGCACTTGTAAACTCTAGGAAGATGCAACTGATATGAATTGTTTGGATTGATGTTTGATGAAAGATAAAACTTGATAAGGAACATCTTCTTGTCAAAATATGCCATGGGCTAGTGATTTGACTTGGTGCTCACAAATGTTTTAACCAATTTGATTTCACGTTTTCCAATGTTCAGATCGCCACATAAGTTGGATGATATATATCAAGATTTATTCTTGAAGCAAGATGCAAATATTTTCCCCCAGTGTCTAGCAATATTTGAACGACCATGGGTGGATTCTTGGATAGATGGATGGGTGAATGGATATGGATCATCTTGCAATAAGATAAGGTGTTTAGGTAGTGGATGCGCATTTGGATAATGCTTCATGGCTCAAATAATGTTGGATTGGGTAGGATCAATGAAAATGACCCATGTCAAGATGACTACCATAAGCAAGTGTAAAGTGTGCACCAAAATTTCATCAAGATCAAGATAAGGTAGATAGATGGTAATATGTTGGATAAATGGTTCATGGATGAACAGATGATATGGTTGGAATGCTAGCATTATTATGGATGCGATGAGATGCTTCCAACTAAACTGGCGCATGTAGATGCTCGATTCTACACATGATGCCTGTTTGTCAGGTTTTCATCATGGTACTTGCTCAAAGTGCCACCATAGTGGTTTTCACTAGAGGACGATTTTTCTCTTTACTGTTTTCCATCCTTTTTCTGATTTTTTTGGATACTTTATTTTTTGATTTTTTTTGTATTTTTTGAGAGATTTTAAGCTCATGCTGAACCACTTGGTTCTATCGATGTACATGCTTATTTCATAATGTGCCATCGGTATCCTTCTTGAAGAAGTTGCTTTGCCAAGATACATGCACTTGAATGCAACTTTTGAGATCCCTAATTTGCTTTGTTGATACCGGAGTTAACTCCGCCTTTGTGCGCACATCACAATAGAGTACCTTATGAATCCTTATGATGAAGGGTCATTGCCAACACATGGTCAATGTGATAATTGGATATCATGTGTGGAGGCGTGGATGGGGTGTGTTTAGGGATAAAATATGGATTGGTTGATAGTTTGGAACCTTTGACTCTCCAAACTTGGGAAGATGAGGAATAATGGATGGATATGGAAGTGTGCATGGAATTACGAACAAATGCTTGATACACTTTTTATGTCACTTGAGAAGCCTACTTTTGCCTTTGTGGAAATCTTGGATGGATACTTTTCCTTTTTTTATTTTGCCCCATAGTTACTTTGACTGATGGAGTTTGATAGGGATAATATTTCTTTATTTTTTTTGGTATCCACTTGTATTTGATTTGTTCTTCATGCTTCTTAGCTTCATTTTCTTTGATAAGGTTCTTCATGCTTTGATTCAAAACCTTATTTTGATGTTGGTCCCAATTCGTGGATGGGGTGTTGGGTGGATGAAGATTCATGACGTGGCTGGTTGTAGTATTGGCATTGGTTTCATCATAAGGATTCTTCATGCTCCATATATTGATATTTGCTCGAGATGAAGTTGCCCCCAATTTTATAGAGGTATCACTTACATGTTCAGATCTCTGAATTTTTGAATAACCAAGACCTTGATGCTTAGGATTGCCAATAATCTGCACTAGTTCTAGGATACCCTGTTCATGTAGGCCTAACCCTCTACCTTTATAATTCATCTACTGAAAAAATTTATCAGCAATAGGATATGATTTACATTGGAAAAAAGGTGCTAATCCTTCTCTGCTCTGTGGTGGATCTTCAAAAGTGACAGCTTCTTTATTGATGAAATAGCTTTCCCTTAAAAAGGTGAGTGATCCAAGTTTATAAGTGATAGGATACTCCATATGTGGGATGAATTCCTGATTGGTATCTCTAGCTTGATCTTGTGAGATATCAGATTGTAATGCTCCTTCAAGAGGTGTTGATGCTTCACTGTCCTTGTAAAATTCTTCCTCATGATTAATTCTTGATATGCTTTCACATGATGTTTCTGATTCACAACTTTTGTAGAAGCCTTCTTCATGACCCATTTATGACATGTCTCTGGATTTCTCTATATTTTGATCATGTGTACAAATGTTAAGAGTAGGAAACTCTTGTTCCTTGGTAATGATATTAAGAGTATGAGACTCTTTTTTTGAATGAAGATCATCTATGGGTCCATTCAAAGAAATCATCTCATGGGTAGATGGAGGAATATGTGCTATGCGGATATGATCATCTTGTATAGATAGGAGAGTGTCCATTATATCATTGTAGTAGCTTGGAGATACAAATTCTTGATCTTGAATGATTTTGGAATTGCTTTCGACATGCTTTGGATCAAGTTCTTGACATGGGTCAATTTCAAAGAATGGATTGCCTATAAAGGGCTCTTGGATATCTTCATTAGGCATAGGATTTTTCTCAAATGTCATGAGGTCAAAGGATGTCCATATGTTTTGGAAAGGATCATTGCTAGACCTTGGTGAAAGATGTTGATCATGATTTGGAGTAAATTCTTGAGATATGTCCTCTAACTCATTAGCTGATGTAGAGACATTTTCAACATGATCATTGGTCGAAGGATCTTGATCATCATTTTCAACAATTGTGGTGGGAATCCGTTGCAAGCTTTGCTGAGGGAGTAGGGCCTACATTTTCTACTGAGCCAACAATGCTTTTTGTTGGTCATGTTGTTGTTGTGCCAACAAAGCTTGTTGTTTAGCGTGTTGTTGTGCCTAAAAATCCTCCAACGCTTGTTGGTATTGCAGTTGTTCTCGGTATTGTGCTTGCGCCTGTTGAGCTTGGTGCTGGGCTTGAGCTTGAGCCTATGTTTGTTGGGCTTCTTGTATGGCTTGTGCAACTTGTGCAGCTTGTTGGGTAGCTATTTGTGTTTGCGCTTGCTAAGCAACCAGTTGAGCAGCTTGTTGGTTTTGGAGTGCCTTTTGATGAGTGGCTTGCAACATGATGGAGAATGAATTTTTCATGTTGTGTTATGGCGGTGGATGGGGAATGGTGTTGATTGTTGGGGTTGCTTGGATGGTT
The DNA here is from genome assembly GCA_007115665.2 of Sequoiadendron giganteum. Lineage (NCBI taxonomy): Eukaryota > Viridiplantae > Streptophyta > Pinopsida > Cupressales > Cupressaceae > Sequoiadendron > Sequoiadendron giganteum. The sequence continues at coordinate 629,309,661 of CM021101.1, forward strand.
GCCATTTTTTGTTGTGATATCGATGGAAAAATGGGAGGATTTGATATGATGTTTTGATTTATGAAGGGGATGTTGTTCAAATTCGGTTGATTGACGGTTGGTAAAGGGAGAGGGCTCATGCCTTGATTATTTGGTTAATAGATTTGTAAGTTTTGACTTTGATTTAAATCTACCAAAAGGAAAGGTGTTCCAAAATTTAGATTAGGCATGCTCACATTTGTACCATTGATGTTTGGAGGAGATAATGATCACATGTATGGATTGTACAAATGAAAGTTTTGAAAATCAATTGGTATTATAAGGCTTGGATAGTTTGTTTGAATTGTATTACTCATGATGTATGAGTCGAGTTTAAACTCCTTGTTTTTCTTGTGTTTTGACCTTGTTGACCTTCGAGGGTTTAGGACCAATTATGAGATGGAGGATGAAAGTGTGAGTGATATGGGTGTTTGAATTTTTAGAAACTTTGGATCAATGCTAGACTTTAGGACTTGATTTGATTTGATTGTGATTGATGATAGTTTGACTAGGTGTGTTAAGTCAAACAAATATGATTATACACTTGTAAACTCTAGGAAGTTGTGTTATCCTAGAGAAAATGTGTACACAAGATGATAATTTGGCTAGGTGTGTTAAGCCAAACAAGGTGATTATGAACTTGTAAACCCTGGGAAATTTGCATTATCCTAGAGGTAAATTCGTTCAAGAGGATGGTTTGACTAGGTGTGTTAAGTCAAACAAGATGATGTTGATTTTTCCTAAAAGTCTAGCATTAGTGATGTTTCCCAAGGTTCCAAAAGTTGTTGGTGAGATGGGATTTGATTGATGTTTGAAATGGGTGAAGTGTTTGACTTGATCCTAGATGAACCTAAGAAGGACTTGTTTACAAGACCAAGGTTTTGAAAAACATGATTTTCCCTAAGAGTAACTCAAACCAAAATAGCAATGTTTGCATGGAAAACCAAATGACTCAAAAGGGGCCAAGTAAATGTGTGGTTCAATTGTCTTTTATCTTGCTTAGGTTCAGTTCTTTTTACCACAAACACTTTCTTGATTATGCTTTTCAAACTAAATGTCCAATATCCTAATTTTCTTTCATCCCACAAAGTGCATTATGTGGAAATCAAGGCAAATTTTTCCTAGTGTTTAACCTTGGTGAAAACAAATGATGATAAAATCCAAGCACTTAGAAACCTCTAAGGATATGATCCCTAGGGAAAGAAAGAGTACTTAGATTCGTCAAAGAATATTTGTTTCCTCCAAGGGGTTTGAAATTTGGATCTCTTTGTGGATGGTTTTTTTTCAATTGTTTTGAGGACCAAGCAATGTATTTTCCATTTCCAAGCACATGTACAACCCTAGGATGAAGAGACAATATTTTGTTGGGTTTCCACTTGGACGAATCCAGCTGTGTATATTCTATGTGGATGACTAGATGCTTGACCACACTGGCTCCCCTCCATGGCACACACTTCTCGGGTCAACCAAGCATCAGTACCCATGAATCTCCCATCGCATACTTTTCATCTCTACAACAAAACCGCATGTATAATATGGGGTGGCTTCAAAGGACATGACCTTTTGTACCAACAAAATAGATAAGGATTTGGCCTTTCTAAACAAGGATTTTAGTTCAGTCTTTCTATTCATGGAGGCTGACCCATGCAGCGAGAGACCATTGTTGCCCTTCTCGTCAGAGCCAACCACATGATACTGGCCTTTGTTCTAGTACCCACTTTTATATCCCGACTGAAAATACACTTGTCCTTAGTGTGTTACCAATTGGGTTGTTCCCTTGGGTGAGTACTTTTTCCCACAAGGCAGGCTCGCTAAGATAAAAAAAGTGAGTAAACTTATTCGTAGTTTGATCAACCTTTGTTTAGAAACAAAGGGAGAGCACACGCCATAAGTCTACTCACACTCGCAAAGTGTTTTGTTCAATTTTAAATAAAAAAAATGAAGTGTGGAGGTAATACTTTTGACAACTTAATATCACAAAAAAACTTTTGATTCTCAAGATCATCGTGAGGCGCCAGAGAAGCGCATATGTATTTTATATGATATTACTTTGTTAAAAGGATTACAAAACATCAAGAACACATATTCATTTTAATCCTCAAAGCAAGAAATGAGTTCTTTTTAAAGCACCAACTTTGAAGTGTGAGAGTTGCCTTGTTCAATTTTTAAACCTTTAAACAAAATCTAGTGGATTGTTTCAAAGTTTTTATTTTTTTAGCCTCTTGCATACTTTGAAAGATAAATTTGTTTGTTTCTTTTTAACCCAAAAGAAATCTAGTGTTTCTAAGGCAAATGAAATTGACAAATCTCTTTTAAACAGAATTTCAAATCCTTAAAGAGTGTTGAACAACACTTTAGTGTTTAAAAACACTTTGTGCATGGTGAACATGATGCCATGATGAACCTCTTACTTTTCCTTTTTCTTGCTCCAGCCTACAAAATGATAGAAAATAGAGGGCACAAAAATAGCAAATAGGTCAAAAGTTAGAAAATCCAAAAATCAAAAAGCACATGTTAAAATTTAAAACCTGACTATTTTCCACGACAGAGTTAGCGGGTGCGGTGTAGTTTGGAATAGAGGCGGCGCTATATAGTGTCGCATGTTTGACTGGGTGTGACGCTCTATAGAAATAAAGACCACGGGTGCGGTGCAATTTAGTAGGCGATGCAGTTTGTAAGTGGCAAAGTTTGGAAAATTTTGAAATTCAGAGGCGGGAAACGGGTGCGGTTCAATATAGTGTCATGGTTTACAAGGGGTTTGGTGCAATACAGTGCCACATCTACGTAAGCAGTGCGATACAGGGCCGCATGAACTATCCGTGGTGCAATTTCCTGTGTGTAGACAAAAATGTTAAAAACCACAAAATTTTCACAAAAGTGTGATGAAATTATTGATCAAGCCCTCCTTGTAGTGCCAAAATGTGAACCTCAATTTCATACCTACACATAAGCAACAAACAAACATAATATTAGATCATTATGCAAGGTTAAAACAAGGATTCCCCATGAAATTAGATTGAAACATTAATATAAGAAGAAAAAATGAAGAACAATGCAAATGAAAGCAAATAAATCCTATTTTAATGAACAACTATCAATTCCATGGGGGAGTTGGTGCCAATTGATGTGTTGAAATCAACCCTTTCCCAACCCCTTTGTAATCTTGATGATTTGATCCACTAGATGGTTGAATTTTTGCATAACCTAGCTAAGAACTTGATAAAAATAGATGAAAATGGCTATGCTTGAAGATGGATTTGAGTATAATAAGTTTTTACTCAAATTATGGATGATAGAATGAGAGGAAGAATCTCTCATTTATAGATTTCAAATTGGAACAATGAGTGAAATTGAGCAATGTGGGATCATTCAACATCCAATGGCCAAGTGCCACTTGTCAAGATGTGAATGGTTGAAGGTTGAGCACATTTTGATCAATGTGCAAGTTTGAATTTTGATTTTGATGAAGTGACATGTTTAGGGAGGATGAAATAAATGGAGTTAATGTCACTTGGCTCAATGCAAAGGACATGTAAGAGACATTAAATGCCTTGTTGGAAGGACCAAGCCCATTTGAATTTGAATTCAAATTTGAGGGAATATTCCCTTTTGATGCCATGTTGAGGAAAATAGGCAATGAAATAAATCAAAGTAATTGATTTATTGTGCAAGTTGCATTCTCTAGAGGATGTGACATAGATTAAGATTAAATTAATCACAGATTAATTAATTTAATGAGGAATTTAAGAGATGTAACAATTTAGACTTAAATTTATGAATTGATTTAAATCAAATTGAGAGGAAGGGTTTAATTAAATAAATGATTTTGATTTATTTAACTAAAGGGGATAATGTTAAATTAAATCAAATAATGTTTAATTTATTCAATTTAATAAGAGGACTTTAGAGATTTTAATTAGATAAAAGGATTTATTTAATTAAACAGAGATATAAGGTTAATTAAATTAAATTGATTAATTTAATCAAAGGAGGTGAAAGACTTAATCAAATAAATAATGATTTATTAAATTAAAAGATAGAATATGATGAAATTCTAAGAGTATGATTTAGGAGGAAATGTCGTTAGTAATCAGGATCAAGTGTGCCAAAATGAAATTGTACATTTTCCGTGTCTACAGATAGTGTAAATTTATGTTTGTATGCAGGATTGATAATCTTCATAAACTCTAAGATAGATAAACATTTGTAATGTACCATGCTATAAATATAGTTATGTGTAGTAAACAATCTATTGATTGAACTAAATGGTTAAGTTAGAATGAATTATAAGATATTTAGAACAATGTCTTGTTTAAGGGAATATTTTCATCGTTGCAGTGTGGATTGATTCCTTATAATGAAATTTGTGTGTGTGATTTTGATTTTGGTAATTGTTTAAAGTGGAAGTCATTTGTGCCATATTGATAAGGCTAGTTTCCAGAGGCTAGGAGGGAATATTTTTATTTTATGATTATTTCACTTGGAAATGATTAGTAATGTGGTTTAAGTTGTGTGCAAGAGGGTCAATGTCTTGCATGGTGTATAGATTCTTGTGATTGTGATAGGTGTGTGAGATGGTCAATTCCTTGCACCGTGTTTTGATTCATGTGAACTTGTTAAGTGTGCAAGATGGTTTTTTCCTTGCTTGTTATGTAGCGTCTTCTAGTTGCAAGTAAGGGGTGTGGCTCTCAATGGGGGTCAGAACCCAAAGTGGTGTCCAGGATAACCCATTTGGGAGTTTCTTAATATAGTGATAACCTAAAATGATTTAGGTGGATGGGTAGATCTCACATTAAACATGATATTTGGATTCCTCACTCATGGCTCAAGTGCTCGTTTAGGCTTGACATGAGATGGAAAGGCTTGGAATGGAAAGATCAACTACCTTGTTCTCATGAAAGGTACATGGATTCTGTATGAGGTTATATGGGGGCCGAGGATTGGGAGAGGTCAATAGGGTAACCTAGCATGGGGGACGAGACCTAGGAAGATTTGGATGGGTAACCCATATCAATCTATGCGATGAAACTCTTCCCTATTGCATTATAGAATTCCCTAGTTATGTTATCCCCTTATGTTGTGTGTGTGCCTCTAGAAGTGAATTAAGTATTGTAAGTGATGTATGTGTTGTATGTGATGTTCATGTTGTTACAATGTTGTGTTGGATTCATGTACAACCCTTGTCTATGTTAGCATGTTGTCTTCTTGATTATTTGTTGTAATGGGACCATATGTTATCTCCTAGTACGGGGGTTGGACCTTATGGTTCCACATGGTCAAGAGGTTGGTTCTTTTTCCTCCATTGGGTTTCCCATGCTGCTTGTTCGTGTGCGTGGATGTTGTACCTTATGTAGCGGATTCCAGTTCATGTTCTAGCTCGAGGAGACAATCCTTCATGCTTTGTATTAGATTGTAAATCAAATGTACTATTTATTATAATTTGATGTATTCTTCCCAATTGTATTCAAGGAATCATTATTGTAAATGATGTAACAAGTTATGATGTATTCTCATGTAATGTAATTTGTATATATACTTGTAGTTAGTTACAAATGATCTTAAATTTTGTTCATTTGATGACATGTTATGAAAATGTATATTATAGAATCATTTAATGTGATGGCTTAAAATGAAAATTTCTGGTTGGTTAAATCATGATGCCATAGTAGTTAATGAAATTATTCTGGTTCTTGAGTATATTTATGTTATTAGTGTAGTCATGGAACCTTAAGGGACTTGGAGTAGATTGTATAATATATTATGTTATGCATTTCACCATTGTTTACTTTAAAAAATAAAATTGTTTCGTTATTAAGTCATGTGTTGTGTTGTCCTCTGGGGTAACTTGGCGGGGTGTTACAACTAGCATAATGATCCCCTCCACATGTATAACAACCTTTCACTAGACCTCTTCTTTTTTTTGGCCTATCAATATTACTACCATTCCCTTCAGATTTTCTATAATTACCACTATTATAGTTGTTTCCATGATGTTCCTTCCTTGAATCATTCCAATTATTGTGGGATCCTTTATCCCCTCGCATTTGAAATTAATGCCCCTCATCAAACTTCTTGGGATCTTGTTTAAATTGAGTTCCTCCATTCTTCTTTTGATTATTTTTCTCCCAATAGTTTGAGATGGCTTTGATATTTTTCTCTTGCTTGATTTCCTTTTCATAGACTAGGTCCATAGTAGCTAGACCATGTACATCCACCTCTCCAACTATTTGTCTATTTTGTACCATAATGAACTCTTTGATTCAAAATCATTCATCCTTTTGGTACATTGGAACATACCTCAAGAGATGAGTGAACTTCTCCCAGTATTCATTCACTAACATTTCTCCTTGTCTCAGATTATGGAAATCAATATTTTTGATCAAAAAAGAGTTAGGGTAACCACCTCTTTCAAAAAATCTCAACAAAATAATTCCAAGTCAACTTTAAGGAACTGATTCCAAGTTCCATCTTCTTGTTCATCCACCAATTAGAGGCTTCTCCTACTAACTGGTAAGCTTCCCACATAGCTTTGGTGACTTCAGAATAGTTCCTTATCTCAAAGTACTTCTCCATTTGAATTAACCATGCCTCAATTTCTTCTCCGTCGGTGCTTCCTTCGAATTTATGAGTAATTTTTCTCATATCCCTAGATAATTCAGTGGCCATACACTTTCTCTTGGCTCCTTCAAAAAATGATTGAGTTCTTACACTTTCTTGATATCTAGATTTTGTGTGGTTTCTAGAATCTTCCCCTTCTTCCTCATTATTGGGAACTTCATTTTCTTCATTGAGTGGGACTTCTTCTTCTTCTTCTCTTTCTTTTCCTCTCACTTCTTGCTCAAGGTTTCCTATCCTTGCATTAGTTTCATTCATGATTGCCAAAAGTCGATCCATCTTGGCTTCAACATTTTTTGGACCTTGTCCAACCTGTTGGCTCCCTCTAGGATTAGTTCTTATCCTAACCATCATCTTAAGTATAGTTATACCTGGAGATCCATCTTAAATTAGATCCTATCATGGTTTACTAAATGCATAGGAAACATTTCAAAAGAGCATAAAGTCACATAAAAAGAATTTTCATTGAGGTTCATACACAAATTTTGAAAAAAACATATTCTTTCATTTATTCAAGAGGAATTCAATATCCTTTCTTTTACATAGAATGAATATTCAAATATTCAAGAGGAGAGTATCCATCGGATTCACTCTCAAATACATAGCTCAATAGGTTACACCCCTCATATTTTTTCTCACCTCTTATTTGTTCATCTCTATCCCAAAAAGGATAGTAACCTTCAGACTTATCTTCTAATGCATAGTTTCAGGGAATGTATCCCTTTGATTCACTACTAAATGCTATATTAACAATTAATTCAATGAAAGGTACTACTCAAGGATTCCTACATATCAACGTTGGACTGACACTACATTATGAGGGCATATCCTTGGAAAGTGATAATGAGTCAAATCTTCCCCGAGAAACAAATGGTAAGTTGTTAAAATTGGCTTCATCTCTCATCCTTATTTTCTCTTGACTAATCCATCACCATGATAGAGCGTGACTGATCATCTTGGTATCACTTATCCATATGGTGTTGTCATAGTTGGTTCCCTCAATGGTACAGACAAGGGATTATTTTTCCTTATTGGCCCATAGGTAGCATTCATTTATAATCACTTACTTTCTTGCAGTTAACCTGAGATGCACCATCTTGGCACAAGAATTTTCAAACATTACTTATAATGTGGGAAGGAAAATCATAGCGAGCACATAAGTTCTAGAGTTGAACCTAGTAGCACTGATACCATATGTAACAAGCCCATTGTTCTACATAGTAACTTTCCTAAATTTTAACCTCAAGTAAATAGCTTAAGCATCTAACCATTATGAGCAATACAATTTTTCTTTCAAAACTAAAAATATAGCATGCACATTTGAAATAATAAATTTTATAAATTTTCCATTGCACTAAATCAAAGTATTACAACTTTCCAAAGTAATGATTACATAGTACAAGATAACATGATATCATTTCACTTTTACAATCTTTCCATCATAATGGTTACAAAATACATAAACAAGGCTTTGCGAAGCTTACTGGAAAAAGAAGTATTGTGAATAGTCTTGGAAATCCTCCATTCAAATATTGGTCGCCTACTAAGGAGGAGAAGCATCACTCAAGTGTTTTTCTGCGAGCCTTGGACTAACTGCAGTCCCTCACATAATTATCAAACTGATACATGGCCCTACCCTTCGATGAAGAGATTGGTTTGGTAACCTCATAATAAATAATGACCTTTTCTAAGCTTGGTGTTTTGTCCTAAATATATAGATCTATCACACAGTGGCTACAACCTACATATATGACATACCTCAACCTAGTATATAAACCTAGATCGCAATGACTGATAGTGTAAACAATGGCAACTTACACTACTTTGGCCAAAGTATTCATTACCTATTACTTTGAGTAGATGTCATATATTTCACCCACCTTCCTAGCTCAATTTATATTGACCATTCATAATCTATGAATAGGATATCCCCTTCATTGGATTATCCTAACCCTAGGAATAAACTATTACCTCTATGTTTATCTAAGTCATGTACTAAGTAAATCATAGCAACTTTAAGACTCAACTAGTTTAAATATTAGCTATGACATCTATATCCCCATTATAGTATTTATACTCTCTAAATCCACCCATTCCTTAATATGAAATATGTACAAACACTTCAATAAATGTATATCTTTCCACTAAGTACAACAAGAAATCTTTCCATTTCACTTAAGATTATAGAAATCAGCCTAATAAAATATTATACAATCCTCTAATTTAAACAATCAATAACACAAAATCATTCCAAACATAAAGAATAAAGGAGAAGAAATAAGCATGTCTATTTATGCTTTGCTCCAATTAATCGAACAAGATTCCTATCTCAGTCTTCCTTCAATTCACTATGCAAAATCCCCAAATAATACTTCTCACATTCCTCTAAAATCTCCCTCTCAAATATCTCTCACAACTCTCTAATCTCACACAACTAAAATTTTAGATTACAATCACTTAGAAAAAATATAGCTTGAATGCAAAAAATAGGCATCCCTATTGTGGTTGAGATAACCTCTATTTATACAAACAGATCAATAACAAAAGGATAGAAATAGGGCATTAAGATTGGCACTTCTCAACTTAGTAGGTTCGACTCAGCAATTAAGAGAAAGGGTGGCAACTAAACTCGTTGCACAACAAACACATATGCAACAAAAATGAATGAGTCACACTTCACAAGTAAACAACAAGAAAGATATTCGGAAATGAAAGGTATATGTTTTCTACAAGTTGACTTACATAGACAGTTGCACTCATGACCATTTCCACTTATTTTCAAATTCTTCACATTCTGGAAATTCATATTGAGGAATAGACTTCTATTCGATTCATACCCTTTTCAGTTGGCACCACACTATATCACTCATGCCATATTACATGGGTTGATGTTTTTTGTTTGACTTAGTCTAGACCTTCATATGCATGTTCATTCACTATTGTTTTGTTTTGACAAAGACTCAACAACCAAGTTTACGTGTTGGAAAGTATTGATAACTTAGCACTTACGTTTAGCATTGTCCATAGTACATTATACAACACTTTTAATGTTTTAAGAATTCACTTATAATGTATGTGTTGCTTTATCTTGGTGCCTTTCTCTTAAATATCATGTTACGCGTAATACATAGAATAAGCTATGTTTAATATGCCACAATTTTATTAATAATCCAGCATTATCATTATCATATATAATGATTATATAAATATAATGATTATATATATAATATATATACACGTGTATATGTATATACATTTATATATATATAGATATTTATATATTTATTTATATTATATATATATATATCTTGATTCACAAGTTTATATAACACATTGTTAGTTAACAGATTTGTCCTTCGAAAATAAATGTAGAAAATGACTCAAGATGCCCAGAAAGAAGAAAAAACAACACTAACAATTGGAGAAGTTGTCATTGGATTGAAAACTTTCCTCTAAATTTTAGAGGTATAGCTCCCTCTTATGATATGCAATGAATGGAAATACAAGGTATGATTTTCACCAGAAAGCAGAAAAGGAAAACTAACACCTACCCATAATCATGAAAGTAGATGTGATGGATTGATTTCAGAATGAAGTGAATGTAAATAAATGACACAAAGTTCACATATCACACCTACGATTAATACCCAGGAAAAGAATGAACAACAGACTCTCTCTCAAAAAATGAGTTAATCTGAATTCAAAGCTTCAGAAATAAACACATGCATAGTTTAATATAACAAATAAGCATTGAAGAATAATTACAAAGACCCATAGTTCATTGCAATCAAAGGGAAAATATTAATAAATTCAAAGATTCGGAAATATTTCCTTCATTCCTCCAATGCCAAAATGTGAGTTCACAAAATCAACATCCCTGTACAATAAAATTGAGTTGAAAGAAAAACTAAGTTGCTCCCCTATTCCCAAATAGCTGGCAAAAATATCCTTGTACAATAGCCTTCATTGAGTTTTTAAAGGCCTTTCCTTTGGTCTCATAACCGTTTCTTTAAAATCCATTGCAAATGAAAAATATTCTCCTTTTTGAGACTAACCGCTTCTTGAAGAAGTTACAATGATCATTTCTTTCTTGATGTAACGGTCTCTTGGACTGACTTTTGACTTTCACATCATTAAATGAGGAGGTTATGAAACTTAAGTAACCCGTGACAAAGTTAGGAAATTTGAGCAACCCATGACAAGGTTAGGAAATTTGAGAATCCCGAGACAAGGTTAGGAAATTTGAGCAACCCGTGACAAGGTTAGGAAATTTGAGCAACCTACGACAAGGTTAGGAAATTTGAGCAACTTGCGACATGGTTAGGAAATTTGGGAATCCCATGACATCAATGTTTCCAGCCTTTTTAAAATTCCATATGGAATTTAAATTGACTTTAATAAAGTATCTCATCAGAATATTTAAATCTCCTAACTCTTAAAAAAAAGGGTGGTAAATAACTTTATTACTTCATCCAAATTTCCAGCTTAGAAAAATGTGTTCCTCATAACATTTGATCCGATGACGTGGAATAATTCCCAAAAATAATGCATCAATTATTTTTCCCAACATTATGCTCTAGATGAAAGATGAAAACCTTCATATCTTCCACAAATCAGCTCCGATTTGCTTGAAATTTGGACATCAAGAGGATTGAGTTCTTCTGAGCAAAACCTAGGATTATTTTAAGCTCCAGCACTCCAAAACTTGAATTTTAGCATCATTTGCAACTTGGTAGGAAAAAATTTAAGGTTTAAAATCTCTCAAACGGTGAGGCATTTGGGCATGAAAACTGGCCAAATTGGTCAAAATAAGGTTATGAAAAAACCCACCAAAGTATTCCATACCAGCCCACATGGATTTTTAAAATTAATTGTTTTCATGACTTGGTAGGCTCAAGGGCATATAAGGGAATGCACTAAATTTTTTTTAAAAATCGAGTTCAAATTTTGGGGTAACATTGGCTCTGACTAGGGACTGTATTTCCTGGTGAAATGAAGAGAACTCCATAATCATTGGGGCAGACCAGTCCAAGTCCATTGGGTACGGATTCAAAAGAAATATCAGGGGAACACAAGGAGCCAAAACAAACCAAAAAAAAGGAAAAACAAGAAAGGAAACTACACTACCAGCACAAAAAAAACTCCTAATATGTACATGGTAGGAAGATCCTACCTCAGATGGCTCCAGTATGGTCATGCAAATCCATTAACAAGCTAGGAAAAATAAATACCTAAGTGGAAAAGAGAGGTGTACTCATGAAGCAACTGTAGACTTAGAAACCATCCTATGATTTGAAGCAAGAATCTAGCATTTGTGAAGCAAGAAGACTCTCCAAGTAATGTTTCAGAACCAATCAGCCAATTAGCATCATAAACTTCTAAAATCTGCTCAACATATTCCTGCATATAACCATTCCTTCCTATAGCACCCAAATCTATATCCCATGTCTGAAAATAACCAATTGAATCACTAGAAGACCAATCATTAGCCATATGTGTCACATGTAAAACTGGAAGTGAATCAATTTGAAACTCTACATTGAAAATAAAAAAATTATGTGGCTGAAAATTACACTCAACTGGAATGATATTCTCTTCCTGTGCTAGAACTAATTCATGTATTGTGTGACCCACTTCATCATTCTCACCTATAAGTTGCAAATTAGATAAAATAGATTCTTCTCCGCACAAAAATTCATCCTCGGGTGCATTGAGGCACCAAATTGGAGTATACACAATATGAGGCTCATCACATTTGTCCATTTGATCACTTTCAACAAAGTTATTGCGGCTACTTTTAACATCATCTTCCAAATCTTGTTTAAAAATTTTGGCATCTAAATTTTCAAAATTAAAGGATTCAAAAGTAAACTCACTCTTGACCTCTTCTTGAAGCCTTACTTCCATATTATCTTGCTTAGGAAATGTGAAGGATTTATATTCAACTTACATGCACTTTGGAGAAAAGATGTTCAATACCTCATCTTTATGTTGTGTAGTCTCAAGTTGCTCCTTATTGCTGGTGAAAGTGAATGATTGCATCTTCGTTGTAGATAAGGAGGTCAAAACAGCTTCATTTGCATTACCACCTTTACAATTTATACCATGGGAAGATTGTTCATCTTTTTTGTCACTTGAAGGAGTTTTTGGCTCACTGTTATGTCCTTCATAATGGAAATGAAAGGCTTCAATTTATCTATCCATATGAGGTTTAATTCCAACCACACTTACTTCATTTCTACCAAAATATTTTGGATCAAAAATAGTGAGATTAAGGCATTCAATAGAAGGAGACTGTGTATTTTGGGAACATACAGGCTGAAAACTTTGTTTATACATGATAGAATTCTTTATAGTTTCAATACTCAAATTATTCATAACCTGACTTGTTTTCCATAAACCACTATAATCATATCATCCTCTATTTTCACAGCCTCTTGTTATGCAACTTCAATATTATCTATTTTACACCGTTTTAATTCAGATTAAACATCTGGATGCAAAGAGGAGATAAAAACACAAAGCTTAATTTTCTTACTTGGTTGAATAGAGGTAGGGATCTTTTTGAGCAACCTATTGAACCTATCCACAAAGTCTCTGATTCTTTCACTTTCTTGCTTCTGAATATTGAAAAATTGGCCTAGCAAAGCAACTTCATCAATAGGGCCCTTATACCTTCCCAATAACTTATTCTTTAATGAATCCCAATCAGTAATACACTTTTCTTCTAAATATTGAAACTAATTTTTTGTAGGCCCGATAAGGGATTCAATAAATAATCTCACAAAAACATCTCTTTCACTTACCCCCAAAATGTCGCATGCAACTGTAAATGCCAGAATGTGGTCTTCAATATCCTGATGATTTTATCCACTAAACTTCAAGAAGTGCTTCCTTGATCCTTCAAGCAATGGTGAATATTGTGGAAAAGAAAGAGGTCTAAAGTGACTTCCCCATGGCTGGGAAAATGTTAATGCCATAGTGTAATTTTCAAAAAATAAATCATACGAGAATCTTTACTAGAATAAAATGTTTCTAAGTACATTCCACCTAACAAAGCTGCCAACCTCCATTGTTGAGGAGGCACCTTTAAATTTTTGGGGAAAACAAGAGCACAGTTCTTCAATTTCATTATCCCTAGCGGATTCACCAAAATTATATTACTTAACAGATTTATCCTTCGAAAATAAATGTAGAAAATGACTCAAGATGCCTAGAAAGAAGAACAAATAGCACTAACAGTTGGAGAAGGTGCCATTGGATTAACTTTCCTCTGAATTTTAGAGGTACAAATTCCTCTTATGATATGAAATGAATGGAAATACAGGGTATTCTTTTCACCAGAAAGCAGAAAAGGCAAACTAACACCTACCCATAACCATGAAAGTAGATGTGATGGATTGATTTCAAAATGAAGTGAATGCAAATAAATGACACAAATTTCACATATCACGCCCATGATTAATACCCAGGAAAGGAATGAACAACAAAATCTCTCTCAATAGATGAGTTAATCTAAATTCAAAGCTTCAAGAATAAACACATGCATAGTTTAATATAACAGATAAACATTGAATAATAATTACAAAGACCCACAGTTCATTGCAATCAAAGGGAAAATATTAATAAATTCAAAGATTCAAAAATATTCCCTTTATTCCTCCAATGCCAAAATGTGAGTTCACATAATCAACATCCTTGTACAATAAAACTAAGTTGAAATAAAAACTAAGTTGCTCCCCTATTCCTGAATAGCTGGAAAAAAAATCCATGTACAATAGCCTTTGATGAGTTTTTAAGGCCCTTCCTTTGGGCTCATAACTGTTTCTTGAAAATCTGTTACAAATGAAAAATATTCTCCTTTTTGAGGTTAACCACTTGTTGAAGAAGTTACAATGACCATTTATTTCTTGTTGTAACAGTCTCTTGGACTAAATTTTGACTTTCACATCATTAAATGAGGAGGTTATGAAACTTAAGAAACCCGTGACAAGGTTAGGAAATTTGAGCAACCCACAACAAGGTTAGGAAATTTGAGAATCACATGACAAGGTTAGGAAATTTGAGCAACCCATGACAAGGTTAGGAAATTTGATCAACCCAGTACAAGGTTAGGAAATTTGAGCAACTCGTGACAAGGTTAGGAAATTTGGGAATCCCATGACATCAAAGTTTCCAACCTTTTTAAATTTTCACATGGAATTTAAATTGACTTTAATAAAGTCTCTCATCAAAATATTTAAATCTCCTAACTCTTAAAATAAAGGATGGTAAATAACTTTACGACTTCGTCCAAATTTCCACCTTAGAAATATTTTTTGCTCATAACATTTGATCTGATGATGTGGAAGAATTCCCAAAAATAATGCATCAATTATTTTTCCCAACATTATGCTCTGGCTGAAAGATAAAAACCTTCATATCTTCCACAAATCGGCTCCGTTTTTCTTGAAATTTGGACAACAAGAGGATTGAGTTCATCTAAGCAAAACCTAGGATTATTTTAAGCTCTAGAACTCCAAAACTTGAATTTTAGCCTCATTTGCAACTTGGCAAGGAAAAATGTAAGGTTTAAAATCTCTGAAACGGTGAGGCATTTGAGCATGAAAACTGGCTAGATTGGTCAAAATGAGGTTATGAACAAACCACCAAATAATTTCATACCACCCCACATGGATTTTAAAATTAATTGTTTTGATGACTTGGTAGGCTCAAGGGCATATAAGGGAATGCACTAAAAATTTGAAATTTTTTGAGTTCAAATTTTGGGGTAACATACATTATTCGATAATTGAATACACATTCACATATTAATGTAAGTGTGTGTATATATGTATATATATATTATCATTCTAGTATAGACGTATCCTTTTCATTAATACATACTCATAGGTTAATATATTTATATATGTATATTCTTATATACTATATATATACATATATATCACACCTTATATTTAAGCACATATATACATAGTCATATCGACCAACATATATACATGGTATGTATATATATATATGTATGCATATGTCTCTTTGTTTGAATGGCATTCCCATGTATATGGGTAATTTGTACATGAGCATGTGTAGATATGTCTATCTACATATTCTTATGCACGTATTTACTCATGTGTATGAGTTTTCCATTGACACATGCATATACACATATATATACATATTATGTATATATTCTATCAAATAAATATAATCACACAAAGAAGAACTCGCCTAAATTAAAGAAACTCAATACTTAGACTCGTAAGCAAGCACATTCACAAATATAAATGCAAGAAAAACAAAAGATAACTATTTCCCAAATATTTTCCTAACTTGACCAAACTAGAAGTGTGTGTGTGAAAGCTCAGTTTGGGTCTTTTATCAAAGGTTCCCAGACCAAGTTTTTCTCCCTGAGTGATCCTTCCCCTCTCGTCAAGAGGCTTGATACTTTTCCTACAACCAACTTTACACCTTGCAATAGTAGTTAGTTGAAAGCTATACATTCGCTTGCATCATATATTTTCATAATCAGAATCATTTCATAGCATCAAATTGAACCAACATTTATTCTTCATGCTTCCAAAACACATAAAGAATAAATACACTCATTTCAAGAATTTTCACCCAACTAGGTAAAAGTAAATAAGTAGTAACATAACGGGGTGTAGCATCTTAAACAAACAAAGAGACCTTCTGAGGAGAATATTAGGTGCTTCTTTGTCAATGATATGCCACCAGATATCATTTTTCACCTAAGAAGAAATATAGTGTCTGGTTTGGAAGCTATCCAGACACTAGTCATATAGTTAGAAGATGAATATTAAGGCTGGAAAATGGGAAAAAATAGCTTCAAACAGGCGATGCTCAACCCTCAATGTTTGTTGATCCCATGATTCAAAAACTTGTAAACGATATCATCACTTTGAAGAGGAAGATACCTAAAATAATCAATCTTATCAGCAGCCATATTAGGATATTACTAGAAGAAATTCAAGTCAATATTTTGGGGCAAAAAAAAAAATTTGCAATTGCCTCTTGTACAACAATGATTGGCAATAGAAGCACCTCCCAGTCAAAGTGACAAATGCACCTTTCATTTTACTTATGAAAATGAAGGGTTGAATTCCCCTGAATTGAGAAAGTATTGGGAGATGAATAAGGAACAGGGAAGAACAGAGGCATAGAATGAAGAAGAAACTACATCAGGAGGATATGGCAACTCTAAAGTTATTTTTTTGTAATTTACTCTTGATACTAAAAGAGGTGGTTATATGTATACCACTTTAGATGATGCTTCTTGTATAGTACTCACTCAAGGCCAACAAAGATCAAATTAAAAAGGTACACCTGATTCCAATAAAACTCCTACCCCTTTCAAATTTCACTCTTCTACTTCTCATAAAGTTCTAGATGTTATTCCCAACAATCCATTTGTTCAATTCCTTGATAATAACATAGTTCCTTTTTATATTGTGGATTTCTGTAAAAAAAAAATCAAATCTCATTTGCTGAGTATTTGAGGTCCAACGCTAGTGAATTGGATAAGTTGGTGAAATTCATTAAATTTGGCCATTCTGAAGCTAACCTAGTAGAAGAGGATTTGCTAAACCATGAAACCTCATCCTCTAAGTCACATTTATTTGCTAAAAATACTACTCCAACTACACTTAATCAGAAGCCCGATCCTTTTTACGTGTCTTTGTATATAAATGGTCATAAATTGAGAAACTACATTATTGATTCTGGAGCATCAGATAACATAATGCCTTTTGACATATCCAAAGCATTAGGAATTTCCTTAATTCAAAATTTTGGAAAATGCTACTCAATGGATTCTAAACAAGTTCCTTTATTGGGACAGATAAATGTTCAGGTAGCTTTGGCAACCCATCTTGACAAAAGACTAGTTGACAATCTTAGTTGGAGATATACCTCCAAGTTATGGTATGCTTCACAGTCAAATTTTTTGCAAAGATTTAGGTGGGGAAATTTGCATGGATTGGTCCCAGGTGTTCATCCCGCTTGGAAATAAAAAGATTTGTTTAGATCCAGAACCTAAGGAAAAAGTCATTATCATAAAATTCGATGATCCAAGTTCGCAAATCTTGTACACAGATTCAAAATTCAACAATTATATGTTGTTATCTAAGGATATCGAAAGTGAGGCCACTTTTAGTTGTGATATCTCTTTTGAATTATGAACCCTATAATTTGATGATAGTTGTTCCAATTCCGATTTTGGTGTAGTGGTGGTATTAATAGCACCTGATGGTGATAAATTTACTTTCTTGTACAAGTTGGAATTCAAAAATACCAACAATACCACTGAGTACAAATCCTTTTAGTTGAAGTTGTCGATACATGAGAAAGCATTAAAGGTATGAAGTTTCCATTGTGATTATCTAAGCATTGTTTAAAATTGAATTGTAAAATTTAGTAATCATAATCATGTGGATGTGAACTGAAAAAATCATCATGAAAAAATTTGCCAAAAAGGATTTTTAATTAACAAACTTGACTCTTCATGAGAAAGTCTAAAACCAAAAATGTTCTACATCTAAACTCAGAATGTAGATTTTTCCAAATATTATTGAAAAATTACATGTTAGCACTTCGAAATCCACATGCTAATGTTTCCAATCCATTCCAAGATAATAGAAAAAGGCTAGTTCCTCTTTTTTTTATATATGCAGTGTAGGATCATTTGAAATATGACAGACAAATGGAATTAGGGAAAGGTTGGTGCTTATTCTCGAGAACCTATTGCAAATGTGTAATGCCAGTCTCTTGTGTCATTTTCAATTAAATACTTTCAAATGTTTTTCTTTTGTCATTTCCCATTTAAATATTTTTAAATGCTAAATTTGTATATTGCACACAACACTGCCCAATATTTATTTTGACAAAACACTACAAGTTATAAAATAAGCCCACCTTAAAGGAAAAAAGTAATTTCCATAGTAGCGTGGTGATTATAGTCTATCAAAAGTGGACTGAAAAAAAACCCATTACTCCATATTGCAAGGACATTTCTGCAACTCGTTGTGGTAATTATAATTGTCCATTAGGGCAGTGCAATAGTGATTAAAACCTAAAAATTTCAGAGCCATTTATGTATAGTATTCTTTAATTGCTAGATGAAGAACCTTTGATAAAATAGTTGGATGAGTACATAAACTTAATGGAGATGAGACAATCAAGAAAATGGCAACAATCAACAAAAAATCATAAAACCAAGAAATATATTTTTAGAGTATTTTAAAACTTGTGATTGATAAAAAATTATAAATTGAACTTGGTTGCACAGATTTTGAAAATCACAGTAAAAATTGACTCTCAAAATCAATATTATGACAAACTGGTATATAATGAAGACCTGTAAAGTCTTACATAATTTTTAGTAATACAACCAAAAAATTCTCATAAGGCATCCACTCTAATTTTTAATCAAACAATCTTAAGAAAAAATAGTTTCTTTTTGCTTCTTCGGCACCACATACCTCCTATAACATAAGCATGATATCTTTCAAAAGGTTCTAGTGTCATCTGCTTGGATGGTTTGAACTACTCCTTCTGCTACTTCTTGACTTCTTGAGCAAACACTACCTCTGCTAGAACAGTTGAGTCAAAGCAATTTTCCTGTAAAATTGTGTAAGCATTAAACCCACAATAGTAAACATCCTCCAAATTCTCTTGGATACATTAAATAAACTCAAAATATGGGAGTAAAGCATACCTTGATAGATATTACAATATGCCCTACATTTTTCAAGAAATATTGTGCATTCAATGCAACAATATGTGCCTAAATAAACAAGGCAAATTAAATCAGTGCACTATCCTTCATTCCAGAAGACTAGTAGAATGAAATAACACTAGTGGAACAATATACCAACATCATCAACAAACCCACTAATATTCCAATACAAAATGAAATAACACTAGTGGAATAATATACCAGCATCATCAACCCATTAATCTAACTATTGTCTATAATGGCCTTAAAATGAAGTTACTCTTATGTAAATACCATAAGAAACAAGGACATAGTAAATCATAGAAAGACATTCAATATACAACATTTATCCCCACAACCAAACACTTTATTTATCAAAATCAATATAACTTGTTGTCTTTGTAATTTGTATTTTAGATAAGATTAGAAATGAATGTTAAAGATTCTAGCACATAAAGTTACACTAAAAATAAAATAAAAGTTAAATCAGTTTATGAAAACTCACGCATGAGAAAATCTAATGCCATATGTCTTATATCTTGAAGGAAGATTCAACTAAATAAATATGCATTGAAATCCTGGACAATCATTTTTGTTTGAATGGTAAGGAATAAAAATTTAAATCTAACCAAATCGTATAATGCTGTAAAAATAATAACAGATAAGTAATTGTATTCAAAATTTTAAATATGCAGTAGAAGTCATGAATATGAATTTAAATATCTTTTTTTATCAGTACACACCTAGTTGCAGCCAAAAAACCAAGCAGTTGCATGGTTTCGCACCCATTGATCCTCATACTGCAAAATGTGCATTAGTATTTAAGAATATATATTTTTCACCATTATACAAATTCTTGCATTTATTGTAAATAAATTTAGCAGGGAAAAATGGGTTTTACTAGATAGAAAGAGAATCAATTGCAACTATTGAATCTGGCTAATTTCCTGTTTAGACGACCAGTATTTTGTAATTTCAATTCTATAAATTGTTTACAAGATGAAAGTACGTTAGAAGTAGAACCATTAGGAACACTCTGATTCACTCACACCCGCATACATTTTATATCTTCTATAATAGAATTGGAAACTAACCATAACATGACAGTGGATGCAGCTGAAAGCTTGAAAAAAGGCCACAAGTCTGAGGAAAAAGCACAATTTAAGTTAGATATGAGGAATGTATAACACAAGGTTAAAGCTTAGGTGAAGAGAGAACATAATAAATAGGTGCAAAAATATTTGTAAATAAGTAATTATTTACCATTTGTAAAATACTCGAAATATGAACAACTGTGTAAGCAGTCCTCATTGAAAGAGAAAGGAATAAGGAATTATTGAACATACCTGTACTTTTTTTTCATTGAAAATTATTTGAGAATTTCAAGTGATTGATGTCAATAGTGTTGATAGCCGAGCTTCCTCACTGATCCTCTATGCAACATAAGGGCTTTGTTGCTTGCATGTGTATCTTTCAAATTTGAATGTAGGGTGGATACGAAGGCCGAAAAGCTAAGTGACTCTTGAAATTGTTGTGATTTTCAAGCCCTATCGGTCAATTTTTTCGATGTCAATGGTGGCCATTTTAAGTGTAAGTCCTTGTGATTTGTGGATGGTTAAGGCCCATGCCATTTTAAGAGGAATTTTGTGTCACCCACAATGACTCAATGGGGTAATAGGGAAATATTTGGGATTGTTTGGATCCCAAGTAGGTCCAATGTAATTCTTGAATCGAACAATAACAAACAGGGGTAGCTAGAGTAGATTTTTGGTCTCCTTGTACACAATTTTTTTAACTATGCCAAAAGCTCCATTGAAAAGGCCTGTATCAGTCCACATATTACAAGATAGCATATAATTTTGGTTGACATATAGTAGAATATTAGATTGGAGTTGCTCATTATCTAGATTTAAGTTGAAGGAGCTCCCTATTTTCTCTATAGTGGCTATAGAAATGGGCTACGCTAGTGACAATAACATGCGCTTATTATGGAGTGAGATATTTTCATTAGTTGTAAAAAGATGTATGTATGATAAGAAATAATTTTGTTCTATAGGGGATAATGTGGAGCTTAACCTTGACATTAGAAATTTCCAATCTGCAATAGTAGGTTTAGCCTTCCTTAAATTGCATAGGAGATCAAAAAATAAAATTTGACTCCCAAGATCCTCTCCGACTTGACGAAATATTTTTGTTAGTGTAAAAAATGTATGAAAGCTCCACCATAGTGTCCCTTAATAGGAAGTAGAAGAGTACATAGGAATGTCTTTGACTGGCTATATTTGGCCGAGGTCTCCAAAGAGTAGGACTAAGAAGCCTCCAAAGGGGTTGTGGTTGTGTTCTGGGAAAGATTCGTGCAAGCGATAGTCAATGCGTTCAAGCAACTTTGGACCGCTGAAGCTCATTTCATTTATCATAATGTAGCGAATGAAGTGTATTTTCTCTTGGAATATTTCTAGTGTTTAGCCTTGCAAGGGAGCCATCTCTTTGATGGGTGTGTGAAGTATGAAATGAATTGTTTATGCTCCAATGTTGAATGTTGCAACACCTATTGGTGCAAGAAGTAATAGTGATGTTTGACCATTTGGAGTCGAACAATTGAGTGTAGACCTAATTTGTTTAATTAGGTGTGAATTCCCAATTCCTGTAGTTCCTTGAACTATTATTTTGAGTGGTGGTTGGTAAGTGGTGGAGGATATTTGTGAAAACAATAAATCCAATTTTTTATTTTATTCTATGAAAGGTCATGCTAGGTATTGATAATGGGCAGAAGGGGGACTTGATATGTTGTGTGGTTTGAGTCTACAAAGTTGGATGTCATGTTGTGTTCTATTGGATATATGGACTGTGTATCCTAGTCATGGTTAAGGTCTATTTCACGGTTACCTAGCATGTCAAGTGCATCCAAATGTAGTGGATGGCTTGGGTGTACACTTGACAACACTTTCCATTCGGATTAGTTGCATTGATGTGGGGGTTCCACATTGTTTGAAAGAGAGTTAGATTTTGGGTTAGTGGTCATATCTAGTTGAGTGCTTCGCACATGCCATGGATGGTAAGTTCATGCCATCCTCTCCCACTATGCCACAATTTGAGTTGTGGATGAACCAAGGTAAACTGCAATGTTACAAAATGGTTTGTAGAGAACCAATTCACTCCAATAGAAATCGTGGAAAATTGGGTCATCTTTTAGAGGAATGCTTTTGATTCATGGGGAGACTTGAAAAATTTCTTTAGAGGAACATTCTTTCCATTGGTTCACTTTACAGGATGTTTTGAAGCTCCAATTTTTGAGTGACATCAATTAATGCCAATGTCTCCAAACAAATAGGACATGCCATGTATACATCAATGTAGTTTGTGTCTAATGATGTGGATGTGGGTGAGAGTGAAACGTGTTGATAATGATTTTGGTTTACATTTAAAAAAACAAACATCTAACTACACAAGCAGAGCGATAGTTTTAATAGAACATGGAAACTTTCTTGGGCACTAATATCTCGATCCACAAGGTTTTCAACAAGAATTTTTCTAAAATCTATTGGTGTTGGCTTTTCGAGATCAAAACTTATCAAAATATGAGAGAGCATTGCATGATATGTTTCAGATTTGGTTTATACTTTAGCTGCATATTTTTTTATGTATTTGAGTATTGCATCTATTGAGAGAACGGGTTGGAAATCTATATTTACTCGCCAAATAGAGAGGATAGTGTGGTTGTGAAGATTTATTCGATCATCTGATGTAAGTGTTCCAAGGCTTGCTTGCACTGCAACTAAGAGACCAGCTTGTCTCTTCTAGGAACCTAGTCTCCTCTAGGTCTTGATTAGCTTAGATGATTAACTAAGTCCAATTCTAACTCTTCCCTAAGAGCTCTATCCTTTGTGCTTCACCTTGGAGGACTGACACCAGTTGACAAGTTCAATTCCTCTTCCTTACTTAGAAAACTCTAAGTGCTATCTTCCCATAAACATCATTCTTCATTGTAGGGCTGCCCATCCTGATGAAATCATTCATAACCTTGCATATGTGAACCATTTTAGAAGGTTCTTCAACCCTATCCTTACCGAGTTCAAGGATTCACCACTTGAGACCTTAAATAGGCCTATTCCTTGTAGCCTTTACCAGTCCTATTTTGCCAATTCTTGCAAAACTTTCCAAAAGAACCTAAAAATATAAAGACAGATTCAGATACCCTTTTGGAAGTTTTAAAAGGTTCAGTGGGGCTTAGGGCCTGACAACCTCCATACACTGTCTTCCTACAACTTAGGACTATAAGGCTAATAGGCCTAATTTCTAGGACTGACTATGATCTTGTTTGTAACTTGATCAAACCATAGCCTAAGTGATTTAGTATGACCTCAATCCACCTAGTATGTTGAGCTATGATGAAACCCTACTTGAACCTGTACTTGTTCTGTATAGTACCTCTTTTCCCTACAAGAAATCTTCAATGACATTCCTAGACCTCTAACCAGGCTTTGTCTGCTCACCTAGAGACTAGTGATAAAAAGATCTCTCCACTCTTTCATGCTTCCTAATCCTAAAACTATGTACACTATTGACTCCCCTATCATTCCACCTATCCTTAGGTGTTTCCCAAGGCTAGACTTTATGGGGGAGCCATGAAAGCACCGACTGGTGAAGACTGAACCAGTAAGAACTTAAAACCAAAACAATTTAACTAACACCAAATATCTACTCTAAATAACTTGCCTATCAAATGAAAAAGACTGAGATAATCTTATAGAACACAAAACAAGCACTAGATTCAACCTCTCAATCCTTTAAGCATCTCTATAATAAAAAAAGTTTGGGTTGTTCTTTAAAACAGTGTTGCATAGCTCTGTCTTTCACTTCAAAAACTAATTACAAATTACATAACTGCATCCCTCTACCTGAGATTCGAGTCTTAGGTCATATTAGATGCCCACTCCATGATTCTAGGGCCTGTTGGCCGATCTCCCACTTCCTATTCTCAAGGGAATCCAAAGGTAACCAAGTTGCATTCCCATGCTAACTTCTTTACAACATTTGGCATCTTTCATCATGCCTTGATCTTATTTCTTAGGACCACCATTCCCTCTTGATGCCGAGGAACCAACTCATTGAATAGACTTAAGGAATCTTTACAACAATGTTAAGTGTTTAACTTTAGAACATCTTTAAGACTCTAATCTCCCCTAGACAACAAACATTAAGAAAACATAAACTACTAACAATGGCTAATTGTGTGACCTTAGTCCTAATGACTAACTCACCTAGCCCACAAAAGCAATGACCTTCTAATGTCTGAAAATAAACAAACTTCTTGACTTGGCTAGAGTCAAGTACAAGCCAAAATAACAAAAATGGAGGTTAGCCAAGGTGTGCTCCTGCACCATCCTCCCCAAAACAGAAATTTCAATCCACCCTTGGATTGAGGATGCTTGGATCAATCCCCATCTTCTTGAACTCTGCTTCCTTTATCCATACTGAATCAGCATCAGCTTGACCTTGTTTCGTGATCAAGTGTTCCGTGTAGGCTTTGGTTCTAGTCTGTTTGTAGACCCTTATGTCCAATATGTTGTTAGCTTCTGTGACTATAGCAGTAGGTAAGTGTAGATCTTCCACATCTCTGATCACTTCATGAAGGTTTTGATCCATGTTTTTCTATGGTCCTTTGTAATGGACTAAGTCTGCAATGTTGAAGATAGGGGACAGTCCACCGTCACCCGGTAGCTCAATTTTGAAAGCATTATCACCATACTTAGCTAAGATAGGGCAGGGAACTATCCTCCTCATCTGTAACTTTTGAGGGACTCCCTTTTGAATTCGTGATTTGTTAAGATGCACCATAACCAAGTCACCCACATTGAACTGTACTGTTCTCCTATGCTCATCCACCTTGGTTTTATGTTTGATGGTGTTCTCTATCAAGGTCTTCCTCACTGTATCATGTATCTCCTACATAGCATAAGCAAAGTCATCAGCATATCCACTTCCCTTCACTCCATCCTTCAAATCTCTCAACTCATAAACTCCTCTAGGATGTAGCCCATAGACTATTGCAAAGGGACTATTCCCTGTGGATCTATTTATAGTATCATTGTAGGCATATTCAGCTTGCCCAATCAACTGATCCCATTG
Source organism: Sequoiadendron giganteum (assembly GCA_007115665.2). Lineage (NCBI taxonomy): Eukaryota > Viridiplantae > Streptophyta > Pinopsida > Cupressales > Cupressaceae > Sequoiadendron > Sequoiadendron giganteum. Next base: position 629,335,156 of record CM021101.1, read on the forward strand.
TTACCCATACTCCTTTGTCAAACACCTCAGTAGATTTCCAAGGCTTCTATTAACAACCTCAGTCTGACCATTAGTTTGGGGATGGTAGGCTGATCCAAAGGACAAATTAGTGCCCAACCTTTGCCAAAGAGTCTTCCAAAAATGACTCATGAATTTAGTGTCTCTGTCTGATACAATGCTGATAGGTAACCCATGGATTCTTACTATCTCTTTGAAGAAGAGAGAGGCTATTTGAGTAGCATCATGTGTGGTCTTACATTGTATAAAGTGAGCCATCTTGCTAAACCTATCCACCACCACATAAACACTATCCATGCCTTGCCTTGTCTTGGGTAACCCAACTACAAAATTCATACTCAAACATTCCCATGGCCTAGTAGGAATAGGTAGTGGTTGATAAAGGCATGCATTTGAAGAAGCACCCTTGGCCTTTTGACATACTACACAACTTTCCACATACCTTCTAACATAAATATTCATCTTAGGCCAATAATAGAACCTTTGAACAAGTTCTTGAGTCTTAGTGATCCCAAAGTGACCACTCAATGCACCATTATGCTTTTCTTGTATCAAATTCTCTCTAATAGAGCCTCTAGGGACACATATCTGGTTTCCTTTAAACAAAATGTTACTCTGCAAAGTATACTCAGCATATCTACTATGAAAATGATTCTTGTACTCAGCACATACCTTATAAATGTCTGCAAAATCTTCATCATCTACATATAGATCCTTGAAATGATCTATTCCCATGCTCTTCAACTGAATTTCCTAAATTGTGAGAGCTCTTCTAGACAATGCATCTGCTACTTTATTGAGGACACCTTTCTTATGCTTGATATTGAAGGTGTAAGCTTGTAGGTACTCAACCCACTTCATGTGTTTGTGACTCAATTTCTCTTGTTAATTCAGGAAACTAAGTGCTTGATTGTCTGAATACACAATGAATTCCTTGGGAAGCAAGTAGTACCTCCATTTCCTTAAAGCTTGGACCAATGCATACATCTCAAGGTCATAAGAAGAGTACTTCTTTTTGGCTTCACTTAACTTCTCTGAATGAAAAGCGACCGGTCTGCCCTCTTGGCTTAGAACAGCTCCAATAGCCACATTGCTTCCATCACACTCAATGGTGAATAGCTTCTCAAATCTTGGCAATACTAAAATAGGTTGGGTAGCTATCCTTTCCTTCAACAACTCAAAACTCTTGTTAGCTTGCTCATTCCATACAAACTTAGTCTTTATGCCTCCTTTAATGGTATCCAACATAGGAGCACAAATAGCACTAAATTGTCTTATGAACTTCCTATAGTATTGAGCAAGGCCATGAAAACTTCTTACCTCAGTTGCTGTCCTTGGAGTAGGCCAATTGAGGATGGCTTCTACCTTGCTAATGTGCATTTTCATATTACCATGAGATAGCACAAACCCAAGGTATACCAGGTCTATCTTGATGAACTCACACTTCTCCAAGTTGATCATCAACTCCTCCTCCTGTAGCTTCTTGAAAACCAGCTCTAGGTGTTTGAGATGCTCTTCTCTTGTTTTGCTATAGATTAGTATATCATCAAGATATACCACTACAAATTTGCCAATGTAGTCTTTGAGGACTTCATTCATGAGCCTCATGAATGTGGAGGGGGCATTAGACAATCCAAATGGCATGAAAAGCCACTCATATAAACCCTCATTAGTTTTGAAGGTTGTTTTCCACTCATCTCCCTCATGTATCCTTATTTGGTGATAGCCACTCTTCAAGTCTATCTTACTATAGTACTTAGCTCCACCTAGACAATTCATTAGGTCTTCAATCCTAGGGATAGGGAACCTATACCTTATGGTTATCCTATTAATAGCCCTTGAATCAATACAAAGCCTCCAAGTTCCTCCTTTCTTAGGTGCAAGGACAGTGGGTACGACTCGTGGACTAATGCTCTTTTTAATGAGACCTTGGTTTAGGAGTTCTTGTATTTGTCTAGCTATTTCCTCATTTTGTTGAGGGGTCATTTTGTAAGCTGCCTTATTGGGTAGGGTAGCTCCTGGGATAAGGTCTATCCTATGACTTATGGCTCTTTTAGGAGGTAATGTTGCTAGCTGTCCACTACTCATAATGCCTTCATAAGTCTGCAGCATATCATGTATCTCCTTAGGTAACTCTAGCTTCTTAGTTGCTTTTTCATTACTTACCTCTTTTGGCCTTAACACTAATGCATAGCCAACTCCTTCTCCTTCTTCCAAGGCTTCTAAGAACTCCTTTCACCAACCATGAGCAGATTAGGACCTGCTATCTTCACCTCTGCATCCTCTAACAGTGACTGGATTTTGAATGTTACCTTGTCCTTCTTGAAGGTATAAGAGTTCTTCGCTCCATCATGCATAGCTTGGAGATCAAATTGCCATGGTCTACCTAGGAGCAAGTGACATGCATCCATAGGTAACACATCACACAAAAATATGTCCTTATACCTTCCAATTGAAAACTCCACCCATGCTTGTTCATTTACCAAGACATGTTGGCCTTTATTTAGCCATGTGACCTTGTAGGGGTTGGTGTGGGGTATCCTTGTCAACTTTAGCTTACTGACTGCTTCCTCTGACACAATATTGTCAGTAGACCCTGAGTCAATGATGACTCCACACACTTTCCCCATCATTTTGCACTTTATCCTAAATAAAGACCTGCTTTGGCTTGGCTCCTCCTTAACCGGTTCTTTGATCAAAGTTCTCCTCATCATGAGGTTCTCACCTTCCTCTAAATTTAGTGGCACCTCTGAATTTTTCTCTGCAACATTTGTCTCATCATGAACTAGATTAGTTCTCTTATCACCTCCTTGAGAAGTACTACCCTTCTCTGGACCCCTATAGGCAGGGTGTCCCATTTGATTGCAGTGATAACATTTCATATTAGCAAAGTAGTTGCCTCTTCGTTGTCCACCACTTCTTCCTCTAAAGTTAGAGTTAGAATTCCTTCCTCTACCACCTCTACTAGAGCTTCCTTCTTGTTGCTTAGTGTACTTAACCTATCCTTGAGCCCTTGATTCTGAACTCCTTCCACCATAACCATCTCTTTGTCCTCTACTATCTTTTCCTTTACCTCTACTTTTGGAGGTTTGCTCTTGCTTCCTTTTGCTTTTCTCCTCTATCTTCAAGGCCATTTGATAGCATTGGAGGATAGTTTTGAAGTTCACTAGACTCATGTCTTCTTGGATAGACCATTTGAGTCCATTCAAGTACCTTGCTAACTTGATGCTTTCATCTTCAACCATCTTTGATCTTAGGCATAACTTTTGGAACTCCTCGGTGTATGCTTGGACATCCAAATATTTTTGTCTAAGATTGTGTCTCCTCCTATGCAACTAGACATCATAGTCATCAGGTAAGTAGGTCTGCCTTACTTTAGTTACCATGCCCTTCCATGTAACTATAGGACCCTTTCCTTCCTTTTATCTTTCATTTTGCACAAACTTCCACCATGTGAGAGCTGAACCTCTCAACCTTGACTTGGCCACCTTTACTTTTTGGGCCTCTGAGATACCATCACATTCAAAGTGATTCTCAATGATGTCTATCCAATACATGACTGAATCTGGATCCATCTGTCCACTGAAAAGAGGTACACCCTCCAAAGCTTTGCCACTTAAAGCCCTTAGTGCCTTCAAGAAGGGTTCTTCAAGAATAACAGGGTCAGGGGTTGGAGCTTCCTCCTCCAATTCCAATTCCTTTTCCCTTGCTTCTTTCTCTTCCTTCTGATCTACTTTATCCTTTACTCTGTCTACCGTTTCTTGGACTTCATCCAAGAGTTGCTCCATTCGAGCCAACCTTTCTCTTAGTGACTTGTTGTCCTCTTCTTGTTCTTCTACCTTCTTGGCTAACTCAGCATTAGTTACCATTGTAGTACCTTCCACTGACCCAAATGATGGATTCTCTCCTACTGATTCAGAAGGTTGCAGCATTAACCACAAGCCTGATCAAAACAGGCTCTGATACTAATATGATGTAAGTGTTCCAAGGCTTGCTTGCACTGCAACTAAGAGACCAGCTTGTCTCTTCTAGGAACCTAGTCTCCTCTAGGTCCTAATTAGCTTAGATGATTAACTAAGTCCAATTCTAACTCTTTCCTAAGAGCTCTATCCTTTGTGCTTCACCTTGGAGGACTGACACCAGTTGACAAGTTCAATTCCTCTTCCTTACTTAGAAAACTCTAAGTGCTATCTTCCCATAAACATCATTCTTCATTGCAGGGGTGCCCATCCTGATGAAATCATTCATAACCTTGCATATGTGAACCATTTTAGAAGGTTCTTCAACCCTATCCTTACCGGGTTCAAGGATTCACCACTTGAGACCTTAAATAGGCCTATTCCTTATAGCCTTTACCAGTCCTGTTTTGCCAATTCTTGCAAAACTTTCCCAAAGACCCTACAAATCTAAAGGTAGATTCGGATACCCTTTTGGAAGTTTTAAAAGTTTCAGTGGGGCTTAGGGCCTGAAAACCTCTATACACTATCTTCCTACAACTTAGGACAATAGGGCTAATAGGCCTAATTTCTAGGACTAACTGTGATCTTGTTTGTAACCTGCTCAAACCATAGCCTAAGTGATTTAGTATGACCTCAATCCACCTAGTACATTGAGCTATGATGAAACCCTACTTGAACCTGTACCTATTCCGTACAGTACCTCTTTTCCCTACAAGAAATCTTCAATGACATTCCTAGACCTCTAACCGAGCTCTGTCTGCTCGCCTAGAGACTAGTGATAAAAATATCTCTCCACTCTTTCATGCTTCCTAATCCTAAAACTATGTACACTATTGACTCCCCTATCATTCCACCTATCCTTAGGTGTTTCCCAAGGCTAGACTTCATGGGGGAGCCATGAAAGCACCGACTGGTCAAGACTAAACCAATAAGAACTTAAAACCAAAACAATTTAACTAACACCAAATATCTACTCTAAACAACTTGCCTATCAAATGAAAAAGACTGAGATAATCTTATAGAACACAAAACAAGCACTAGATTCAGCCTCTCAATCCTTTAAGCATCTCTGTAATTACAAAAGTTTGGGTTGTTCTTTAAAACAATGTTGCATAGCTCTGTCTTTCACTTCAAAAACTAATTACAAATTACATAACTACATCCCTCTACCTGAGATTCGAGTCTTAGGTCATATTAGATGCCCACTCCATGATTCTAGGGCCTGTTGGCCGATCTCTCACTTCCTATTCTCAAGGGAATCCAAAGGTAACCGAGTTGCATGCCCATGCTAACTTCTTTACAACATTTGGCATCTTTCATCATGCCTTGATCCTATTTCTTAGGACCACCATTCCCTCTAGATGCCAAGGAACCAACTCATTGAATGGCCTTAAGGAATCTTTACAACAACATTAAGTGTTTAACTTTAGAACATCTTTAAGACTCTAATCTCCCCTAGACAACAAACATTAAGAAAACATAAACTACTAACAATGGCTAATTGTGTGACCTTAGTCCTAATGACTAACTCACCTAGCCCACAAAAGCAATGACCTTCTAAGGTCTGAAAATAAACAAACTTCTTGACTTGGCTAGAGTCAAGTACAAGCCAAAACAACAAAAATGGAGGTTAGCCAAGGTGTGCTCCTGCACCATCATCATTATGAGCAGGGGTGTGCTTTGGCTGGCCACTCTCATTTGAAGGGCTTGAATTTTCTTGCATGGTCCAAGGGGCTTTATAACGACATTTAGTTGTGGCTCCTTTTCTCTGTAAACATGTGTGCAAGGTACAAAATGTATGGCATTGGATGTAGTTGAGTAGTTCATTGTAATCATGTGAAGGGTTGGACAACATAATCATTCTTGTTTCCATTAAGTAGGGTTTGTCAAAGGTAGACCGAGGAACTCTTTCATTTGAGCTTTGGTGGGGATGCGGGTTCCAAGCAAAGACAAATTTGTCAATGTAGTCGATTGCATTTTGTATTGATGCAAGATTATTCCACTGTAGTATGGCAATATCAGGTGCATCTTTGAGCCAAAGGAAACCATGGACATGTGCAAAGCCATGGTGTTTCCATTCATACCTAGACATAGGAGATTCTATTAAGAAAATTATGTATGAAACAATTAAATATAATTGAATGTGGAATATGTTTACCTATACCAGTAGTCATTTATGCAGAGAATCTTCTCCAAAACCTCTTCACGAAATGTAGTAAATTTGTGATGCATGTAAAGTGTAGGAGAGGTGTGGGTTTTGCACTATATTTTGGATCCTCCATCGAGCAACAACAATAGGATTTGTTGTTGCAGTGGACAAAATGACCCTTGTGTAAGTCTGGTAATTTAGTATCTACTGCACGAAGGGTGAAGAATAGAGCTGGGAAACCAACCTGAATAACCATGCCAGATAGCTCCCTCCTACAATGAGTCCAGAAGGGGCGTGTACCACAAATTTTTGAGCTAAATTGTATTACTTGGTCTATAAGATGTTCATCGGGAAGGTCCTTGATTCTTTGGTGCAGGTCAGTATTATTGTTGAGATTCTACTTTCCAAGTGTTTTGAAAAAAAATAGAAGCTATGTCCTGGCTACTGTGATGCATAAGAATATTAAGTATGAAGTATCTAAACTATGGGTGTTGGCCAAACCCATTATCATGGTATCTAAGAAGATGGAGAGCATATTCATGTAGCTTGAACTCTTTCATATTTTGTTGATTGAATGAAGCTCTTCCCTTTGGAAACAATGTTGGGAATGCCATAACAAATAATCCTTCAGTGGTGTCTTCATTGATGAGTGTAAGACAAAGTGGTGGCCAATCAATAGTAGGATTCAGGTGTCCTTCCCCTAACTACAACAAGGCTCGCAATTATTGCACTTCTATATGTGTAGGGGGAAGATTTTCCACAAATGATGTTGTTGCTTGCACATTCTCTTGCAATTTTTCTTTGGCTATATTATCTATTTCCATGAAACCTACATCAGGGGATCTGAATTTGGCATTGTTGCATTTAAAAGGTCAGAAATGTTAGTGGACACAATAGGCAAGCATAATAGATAGGCCTTATCTAATTATACATCTTAATAGTAAGGGTCATTATAGACCTTATATTGCAAACCTCATGAACATGTGCTCTGCAAACATATAAATTATATTGTTGGGAATAAACATTTTTTTTGTTAACTATGAGTATATCTAGGTCATGTATATGACGTGACAAATAATTTGCAATTATTATAATATCCTAAGGAAAAATAATAGTTTCAATTGTATTTTAGTTGGCTCCCTTTTGTAGAAGTAACTTGGAGGACAAGGCTGACTCTAGCTATAAGAATCTCCTCGATTTGAGATAGGTGTTGCAAACAAGCAGGCTGCTCTCTAGGGTCCATGTTGTTCCACTTTGAGAAGCTGCGATTGACATTTTTTTTTTTAAATTCATCTTCAACAAGCACTACAACTATTTAATTTCCTAGTTTTTATTCTTGTGTATCGTTCCATGCATACTTGGCATGTTGAAATTTTTGATAGGCTTTCCAACTTTTAATGGAAGGAATTCCTAGCAATCTAAGAGTTTGCAGGAAATAGTGGAGGATGGTGGTTTTGGGAGGGTGAACTGGGGTGTAATGTAGACTGCATTTGAGGTGTGGGTGACTGCAATGGGGAGGGATTATTGGAAAGATAGGGTGGGAATTTGGAGGAGCTTGCAAGGCTATTGTGATGGTTTTCTATTCTTCATCTATTAATAGAATTCTTATTTGCATGGTACCATAAATTTTGCAATTGATTAAGATGAGAACGCTTTGTGTCCATACTTTCAACTTGGTTTTACATGATAAGGGTTGTTGAGGAACAAAGCAAAGCAATATTAATTTTTAGTAGTTCAAGAAAAAAGTATAAATAACACGTACAAGTATTTACAAGAATTCATGGGAGATAACTTAGGTGTGTAAAATTAGTAGGAATAATTCTTGAAGTAACAATCCTTTCTATTGACTCAACTTTAATTAAAAATCATATTTCGAAGCAAGTGCACAAGATAACATTATGGTATCAAAAAATACTTTGTATTGAATTTATTTATAATTCTAGGTACACATAAGCAAAGACAATGGTATTGATAGCAACAAAAGCTATACAACATAAGCAAAGACTATATTAACTCAAATTTAATTAGAATCATATTTTGAAACAAGTGGACAAGATAACTTTGTGGAATCAAAAAATACTTTGTATTGAATTTATTTATAATTGTAGGTACACATGGTTACAGATGATGGTATTGCCAACAAAAAAATCTATACGACATAAGCAAAGACTATATAGTATTGTGGAAAGTAATAGGTACTTGAAAACTCTAAATAGCTTTTATCACTATAATTATAAAGCTTTGTATTTATTTCCCAAAAAATGAATTCATTGTGATGGCCACTTCAAAGAAAAATTGGTTCCCAAGAACTTGATCCAACATGTGTTTAGTACCATCAGGTTCTGCCAACAATAGTTAAAAAATTTCAGTAGATACACCAAACAAGCCATTTGCGGGTCCTTCAAATGCAATGGTTTTAAGAAGAGCACCCATTCCATCATCCAAATCCACTTTTACCATTAGGGATAAATTTAATAAACCCCCCCTTGGCGAAGGTGTAAAATCTCGATGAATCTTGGCTAAGTGCTATAATTTTCTTGGCGAATCTTTCCTTTTTCTTGAAAAGAATATTAATTTTCCTAACAAATCTTAATGAATAATTGGTAAAAATAATAATCAAGGTGGTGAATCCTAGTGAATAATCACTAAAAAGATTAATTACAATGGCGAATATCTCCTTTAAAAATTTGCATAGTTGGTCGGCGCAGTTCCCCCATATTTTTTTTTGCTTTTTGTAATATTGAAGTATGGGCTTGGGGAGGAAGCCCCCAACAGGGTTAAGAGGCAACACCCCTTGCAGGTGTCAAGGGGGCAGAGCCCCCTTATGGGGGTCAATGGGGCAATGCCCCCTCATAGGGCCTGGGGACAACGGGCCCGATGTGCTCCTATCGCGATACAGGCGAGGTTGAGGGGAAGAGCCCCTCACCACCAAGCATAAATTCACTATCGAAAATGCATTAGAGCACACACCCAGATTAAGTATTTTTTAAAAATATCACTTAAAAAAAAAAGACTAAATGAATAGTGAAATTGTTACCATTGATTAGCTTTTAATCAGATGGCTACAAGTTGATTCCATGACCTATATGCACATGCCTTTTAAAAGGCTTGTTGAGGCCCAAAATTTGTTTTGGGCCACACAATTAGATTTAATCATTTGAACCAAAACATATTCCAAGCCTCAACAATCCTTTTAAAAGGCACGTGCATATAGGTTGTGGAATCAACTTGAAACCATCCGATTAAAAAGCTAATCAATGGCAATAAATAAAAGCCCTATTCAAGGCTAAAATATCCCTAAAATTAGATGGTAATTTATTATTAGTGGCGATATTGCCCCAAAATTAATGGTAGGAATATAATATTAATAGAAAATATAATTAATAATTTTAATTATAGTATAAAATACTGGCGAATTAGTTCCAATGACACATCGTTTACATGGTGAATCAATTTGATTTATTATTTTGAAAAATAATACATAGGTGAATTAATCAAGACAAAATTATTTTCTTGTAAAAACCTGGCAATTCAATCTCCTTTTTAGCTTGTACTATTCACCATTTTCGGAGGTCTTGATTTCAATTATTCACCAATTGGCGAAGATTTGCCACTAAAGTTTTCCCTGTTTACCATGTACCTAAAATCACATCTAGGGAGATCAATAGAACACTTTGGGAAAAGGAAGCTATTAGGGTTATTTTGTACAACCTTCTTCTTACATTTCTTATTTCCCTCCATAAGAGGACAAGAGAGGTAATAAAAGTTGTCCAGGTGGACTTTTGATATGCTTTATTTTATGCAAACATTTCTTTTTTCAAGAGAGTTTGTATTATTTTTTCATTGATGCAATGACAACTAGATTTGTAAACTTGTTGGAAGAAAGGATCTATTGAGAGGGAAAGGAAAGGTGTTTCATTCACTACAGTGGCATACCAGTCATTCAACATTGAGGTTTCTAATAATTTTGGATTTATTACAATTGTAGTTGCAAATATAGTATCAAGATCTTTACCACGCCAGGAGGTTACACATCCAGATTTGATCAAGATAATTGGAGGGTTTGGTAGAAGAGTAAAACTAGATAATTCTTTCCCTTCAAATTCACAATGATGACCCCAAAGTATAACATCAATGGTCAAGCATGGCATGTCTATGATTGTTGTAGTACACTTGAGTGTTTCAGTTCCATCTCTCTTACAGATGGTTGATGCGGGGAGATAGATAAAAGTATGCAAAGAACATCAACAACGGAAGTAATAGGTAGTGACAATAGAGAATATATTCTCTTGATATGCAAGATATGCATGGGTATTATAGATTCTACACATGTTGAAGGAGTAATTATGGATGAGTTTTGTAGGAAAATCTCAAATGGGTTCGTCGAGCTACTATATTTTGTATTAGAAACTGTTATGTGATCATTAGAAATAATGTATAGACTATTACAGTGCACAAAATTATATAACTCATCAACAAGTTCATTGAAGCATATGACATGTATTTTAGAGCCTGGTTTTTCAATGAAGTCAAAGCTAAAAACTTTTCCTTCTCAGCTAGCATTGTGAAACTCATGGATTGGAGTCTTTGTTAATGCTCTACCCTTAATGGACCAACGCTTATAGTATGTGGTAAAATTTTTGATGGGAAGTATTTCAGAAGGGGATATGGTTGGTTGTTGGATAGAGCTTACATCTTGTTGTAAACCAATTGGGCCTTGGGAGCTAGTAGATGGAAAATGACTTGTAGCATGAAGAAGAGGAGTTGGAGTGCCAATGAGCGGTGATTTATTTGAGACCATTTCAAGACTATTGATAATTAAAGCCTTTCAATCGAATGACACAAATGATTTATGAAAATCATATCAATAAATGAGAGTAATATTAAAAAAATAGAGTATGGATGGACATACATGTATTTTTCTAACACCTTCGATGTATATTCTATAAGGCAGACAATAGACCCAGTGACCATAGCTTCTTCAACAAAAATATTGTTGAATTTGTTGGGAATAAAATTCAGATGGGTGTGGACACCATCGAAGAGTTGAAGCCATTATTTAACATCTATTAAATGATACTATTGTATAGCTTCTATGGATGTAACCTATAACAAAGGGTCAAGATCGAAAATGCCTGCAAGAATTTCTTCAATAGCATTTGGAGTTAGATTTGTCATTGAGAAGGTGAGATCAAGTTGAATTTTTGTGCCTACGGCCAAGTTGTGAGTGTTAGAATTGGCTATTATGACAAGTAAAATAAAGGTGCTTCTTAATTGTAAGATTCTTGTTAATGGGGAAAACTGCAAATGAAAGGTAAAGAAAGGAAGTGTAGGCTTGATAATATATGACCACATAGTTTATGCACATGTTTATCAAACCAATTTTTTGTGTATGAGAAAAATTTAATGCAAGCTATATAGTATAAAAATTTCTTGTACTTTTCAAATTCAAAACAATATTCATCGACGTATTATGTGTTTAGTTTTTAAGATTTACAAATACCTACAACTTTCATATGGAAACAAGCATTTAAGTAATTAGTAAAGTTTAATTTAAAAGAATGATAATTAAAAAAACACCATTTATGTGCATGATACAAAAATATATTGTTAATAAAAGAATGATAATTAAAAAAACACCATTTATGTGCATGATACAAAAATATATTGTTAATATTGAAACTCTTTTGGCAAAAGAAAATACAAGGAAAATTTGTAGCATTTACCTGTTTGAGACAGTATTTACAATGCTTATATTGGAAGGGTGTATTAAATATGACTATAGAAGACTATCAAGTTTCTTTACATTGCAGCCATAAGTAGGCATAGTATAGGCACAACAACAAAAAGTTATAACGAACTACAGGATGCCAAGGTAACTCTGAAACATAATGATTATCGCGGGTGTGGCAACAGTATTATATTGTTGATCAAATTTAAGCTCCCTTAGAAAATTGCACATTCCCTTTGGTTTTGTGCAGCTAGATTGGAACATTGACATTGAGGTCTAAAGCATCTCGACATCCAATTCTTCGATAGGACTTGTTGTTTGACATGCAAGTTTGATTTTGTCAACGATGTCATGGCAACTATTAGATACAATTGCAGCAAGATGTTGAACGCTTGTGTGAACAAATTCAGGTTTATTAACAGTAGATGATGACTCTAATACTACCAATGTTGGATGCATGGGAATTGAGGGGCTTGGTTGTATAGTGGTTGTGTTGCCACTAACAATTTTTATGATGTGAGGAGTATTTTAGTGTGTAGTCATGACCTGGAATGAGTGGAAGAAATATATGCATAAGTTGAAGTACAACATAAGAAGGTAAGCATGTAAATGAATGAGAAAAACATGGCAATTAATTACAAAGGAATTAACAAATTACAAGAACTATGTATTATATATTTCACTTTACAAACATTAGATAAATATAACAATTTGAGTGCTTCTCTCTCACAAAAAATCCACTCTTCAAGTCAATGACCCACCAAGGTGAGAAAGGGGAATTTTTTGCAAATGAAAAAATTGTTCGAAAACAAAATTGGTATTCACGGTGAAGTGTGATAATTGTTTCAAATCAAAGTATGAAAATGTTTTGAATGGAAGAAAAATATAGATTAAATCAACTTGAAATTACATAACCATAATGAATATGTTAATAGGACATGGAACCTGAAACTAAAGATGTAGTTACAGAACTCATAGAACTGTCAAGATGCAAGATTTTCATTCAAGTTCGGTATCATTAGATTTATATATAAATATTTTGAAGTTTGATGCTTCATTAGTGTTGATTGTAGGATACTTTTACCACTGGTATTTTCATAAAAAAATGTCAACAAGGAAGGCGGATTTCTGAGGTCACTCAAGAATCAATACGTACCTATTCAACATTCTTTACAGAGACGAAGTCCCTTAATACCAACCTTGAGGCCTAGATTTTTCCTATTTATTTTGTTGGTAATTCTAAAGTATTTTACAAATACAATTTAGTGCTGAAATGATTCTAGAGAAGATCTACATTTTTAAATTCCAAAACATAATTTCAATCCAGGTTGTTACTAAAATAATTCTAGAGAAAATTTGTAGTGAGGCTATGAGAGAAATATGAAAGATATTATGGTAAAATTTAAATGATTGTAAAAGGAAAATTTTGAAGACTCAAATAATGACAAATTACTTAGACAAAGGCTTATCAATTGAAGTATTAAATGCGCTCTCTCATTTCCACTGGTTGAATGATTTAGGATGGAATTGTGAAATTAAACAAAAAAGGAAGAGTTGGCCACTTGAATGATACAAGTACTGGCTATTTGAATGTTGAATTATTCTGCATCTCATCAAAAAAATTATCTTCCCTTTTTTTACTTGGAAGTTAGGTTGGAAGAACCTTCTGGCAACTTGTGTGCAATAAATAAAAATTTTGGTTAGAATTTTTTGCTTGAAAATATCTCGATTGGTGGACTTTCGACATCACTATGGCTATTGAATATTGTTCTTTCCATGCTTGGAAATTAATTGCCACCCAAAATTATGCCAAGATTTTTTTTTTCTTTTTCAATTTGACATCCTATTTACAGCTGATTCAAAGTGTGTTCACATCTATTGGTATTTAACAAATACATCTAAAAGTGGCCTCATTGCCTACTTGATTTTAATAAAATGTTTATTCTTTTTCACACATATGCTCACATATGTGTCTATAAATGTGTTTTTGTATATACAAATGTCATATAAGAATATATACATGGTATCTAAGTTTTAATATTTCCAAATTGACACACAAATGTGGATATATACACATGTATATAGATGTGTATGTGAGGGTTCCCTTAAGGGAAGATTGCCTTAGACATATTAGTTAATTTTATTTCAATTTGAGGGGTCCCAAGCTATCTATACTAAGTACTCTTAGTTTTCAAATAAATATATATATAATTTTCTTTGTTGTTTTACAGTTGCACAAGACTACTTGAAAAAATCTATTTCAACAACTCATAGTGTTGGCAACTTACATTTTTTAATTCACTCTGAAAATGTAAGTGTTCCCTTGAAAAAAATATTTTTAGGTTAGGCTACCCAAATATACCCACCACATTACTAACCCCAAGGGAATTAAATATTGCACATGATCTCAAATAGCTCCTTGCTAAATTTTTTTGTTAGCTTGTGAAAATCCAATTTTGATCTTCAAAATCAGGGATTTATATCTTTTGAGAAGATATGAGTTTTGTGTTGGAGTAAGGCGAATGCTTATATGAAGTATTAGCTCATAAAATACAGATGTACATATTATTAAATCAAGAATTTGTTGAGGATAAGGTTTGCTAAAACAAAACAAAAAATTAAAACCACCAAATAAACATAAAATAGTGAAGAAGGAAATAGAGATCTAACACTATGTATTACAACAATATCACATTTGAAAACAACCACAAATATATAACATATTTATTACATATAAAATTCATTTCACAATTAAAATAATATGTTCTTTTGATAGATAACAACAAAAGTGTTTAGAAAGAAATCAAACACAACAAAATATGATTCGGCAAGTGACCTACCACAAGATTCAACACAAAATGTGTCCTGCTATCAACGATGTTGATAAGAAAAAATAGGAAAAAGTCGCTATAAAGTGAGATAAACCAAAACCAATCTCCCTAGAGGTGTTGCTTCAATCTATTCACAATAAAAAAAGCAGATATAAGTTACCATGGTTTAGAATGCATAATTGGAGACAAAGTTCTACAAACAAGAGGGCTATCATAAGAGAATAGTTGGTTGTAACAATAAAAGATGATCGACTATAAGGAATAAATAAAGAAAATGAATGTAATTGAGAGGATACCTAAGGCTACACATCCAATCCCTTCAAAATTGCAGCGAATTACCTCAAGATGTTGCACAAATTGTGTCACTCTGTCAACAATGCCAATGAGAAAAAATGTGCAGAGTTTGCAAGAAAATAGTCAAAACCCTACCACCATGGAATTTTGTAAAATGAGACGAACCTAGTTTCTACCTAGAGATGATGATTCAATCTATTAAAAATAAACAAAAAGTAGATCTAAGAATGTCAAAATTTAGACCTACTAGATTCTTGCTTGAGCTCGAGAAAAGATTTTGGTAGAAACAAAAATATGGATTGCGTGTTTGTGTGAAATTAATTTAGGGTTTGGGGAATTCTATTAAAGGGAAAACTGACTTACCTTAAATTTTGTCGTGCTATAAAGGATTCCAATGAGAGAAATTGTTTAGAGTTTGCAAGAAAACATACGAAACCCTATCATTGCCAAATACCTCAACATTCATCATAAATTCTGTAATAACTGCTATGTTGCATAGAAAACTTCAAATGTCAAATGAGGGCAGCAAGAGTAAATGTTCAAAGTAGATATTTACATCGCCACCCTCTAAATGGGAACAATTTATTGCAATGTAAAATTCCTTCTCAGCTAGGGAACGAGATTTTGCATTCATTCAGATAGTTGAACTGGAACAAAATTAAATCTCATGCAAGTGGAGAAGAGAAAGGTCAATACTAGTAGGAAGGGTTTGGAGGAGTGGGGAAAGCTGCAAAAAGGGGCAAAAATAGTTGCGAAAATGGCAAAAAATGATGAACCGTTGTGATTCATTTCATCGTCGTTCATCACCTATCCGAAAATCTACATCTTGGCCATGAAAAGGGGTTGCAAAACCTAAGTGTGGGGACAAGTGTTCCCCTAAAAAATATTTTTAGGTTAGGCTACCCAAATATACCCACCAAATTACTAACCCCAAGGTAATTAAATATTGCACATGATCTCAAACAACTCCCTGCTAATTTTATTTTGTTAGCTTGGTAGAATCCAATTTTGATCTTCAAAATTAAGGATTTATATCTTCTGAGAAGATATAACTTTTGTGTTGGAGTAAGGTAAATTCTTATATCAAGTTTTAGCTCATACAATACAAATGTACATATTATTAAATCAATAATTTGTTGAGGATAAGGTTTGCTGAAACAAAAATAAATAAATTAAAATCACCAAAGAAACATAAAATAGTGAAGAAGCAAATAGGAATCTAACACTATGTATTACAATAATATCACATATGAAAACAACCATGGATATATAACATATGCATTGCATATAAAATTCATTTCAAAGTTAAAATAATATGTTCTTTTGATAGATAACAACAAAAGTGTTTAGAAAGAAATCAAACACAACAAAAAATGATCTAGCACGTGAATTACCACAAGATTCAACACAAAATGTGTCCTATTGTCTATGATGTCGATGAGAAAAATGGGCAGAATTCGCTATAAAGTGAGATAAACCAAAACCAATCTCCCTAGAGGTGTTGCTTCAATCTATTCAAAATAAAAAAGTAGATATAAGTTACCATGGTTTAGAACACATCATTAGAGACAAAGTTCTACAAACAAGAGGGTTGTCATAAGAGAATAGTCAACTATAACGATAAAATATGGTCGACTCTCAGGAATAAAGAGAGACGATGAATGTAATTGAGTAGATATATAAGGCTATGCATCTAATCCCTTCAAAATTGTAGCGACTTACCTCAAGATGTTGCACAAACTGTGTCATGTTATCATGATGCCAATGAGAAAAACTATGCAGAGTTTGCAAGAAAACAATCGAAACCCTACCACTACATTTTTTTGTAAAATGAGACGAACCTAGTTTCTCCCTAGAGATGTTGCTTCAATCTATTAACAATAAACAAAAAGTAGATCTAAGAATGTCAAAATTCAGAGCTACTAGATTCTTGCTTGAGCTCGAGAAATGATTTTGGTGGAAACAAAAATATGGATTGCGTGTTGGTGTGAAATTGATATAGGGTTTGGGGCATTCTATTAAAGGTAAAACCGACTTACCTCAAATTGTGTCATGCTATCAATGATGTCGATGAGAAAAACTATGCAAAGTTTGCAAGAAAACGTACGAAACCCTATCACCATCGACTACCTCAACATTCATCATAAATTCTACAATAACTACTATGTTGCGTAGCAAGCTTCAAATGTCAAAAAGGGTGGCGAGAGTAAATGCTCAATGCAGATATTTACATCGCCACCCTCTAAACGAGAACAATTTATTGTGATGCAAAATTCCTTCTCAACTAGTGAACGGGATTTTGCATTCATTCAAACAACTAAACTGGAACGTGATTAAATCTCATGCAAGTGGAGAAGCGAAAGGTCAATACCAGCAGGAAGAGTTTGGAGGAGCGGGGAAAGCTACAAAAAGGGGCAAAAATGACTAGGAAAATGGCAGAAAATGATGAACCGCTGTGATTTGTTCCATCGTAGTTCATTGCCTATCTGGCAACCTGCATCGTTGGACATAAAAAGGGGTTGCAAAACCTAAGCATGAGAACTCCTTCGCCGTAATAAAGGCATCCAAAAAAAATAAAAATTCAGACCTTTTCAAATATTATTAAAAATCTTGCAAACGAAAACATTGAAAAGTTAGAAATTTATTAAAATTGAAAAACAAAAATTAGTGGTGGGTCGAAGGTCCACATACCCCCGTACCCACAAGGTACACACTCTCCGTACTTCACATGCCTAGTCGGCCCACTTGCCCCCACCAATTAAATTCATGTAAGCCTATCTTCATACGGTTTAAATGTATAGTTTTCAAAAAAATGAAATGGTCATATAACATGAAGGAACCTTAAATATTTATTAAAACATTTAAGAGCCTTTGTTTGATTAAAGTTTTGAAATTAAAAGGAATGTCTTATAACCACCCATTGCACCTCATAAATGATTTAATTCCAAACATTAAAAGAAAAAGTCGCCACTTTAAAGAAAAATTTAAATATTTACCTTTGTTTTGGAGTGGGACCCACCAAACTTGGTCATATAGTGAAATCACACATTTTTTAAAAAACTTTCATAACTTTTTCTCAAGATATCTGTTTTTCGACTTCTTGTAGTCATTGGAAAGCTAGTTCTGAGTACTACACAGTGGTATAGGTTTGGTTTCCTAATTTTTCCATTTTGACATGTTTTTGGGGCCTTGAAGTCATATTTTTGTTTGCATAATTTTGGTTATAACTTTTGCATACAAAATCAGATTTTCAATTTCGAAGAGGCGTTGGAGAGAATTTGTAGTGTAATACATAGTGGTTCATTCATATTATCATTTTGTAATGAAAGGAATGTTTGGTACTTGTTTGATCACTTTTAGGAGCCTAAGATACAGGGTGTGATTGTGTGAGCATCCAAACGAGTCAAGAGGAGGAATCTTGAGGGAGTACATGTTTTTATGTGTTATTTATGATGCTACAAATGATTATTAGATTGGTGGTTCCAGGTACAGGTGTATAGGTGTTTTTCAGAGTTGGGACTTTGATGGTGACAAGTACATAGGTTGTCTTCAGTTTTTGAGGACATGGTTGGACATGGTTTGAGACTTGGAGTCTTATATGGTTGATAGTTGAGTGCAAGTGTAGCAATGGCTATGGTTATGGTGTCATGGATATGCAGGTACATTTGATGCATTGGCACAACATGATCATGTATATGGTGTTTGGTGGTGATATGGTTTGATGTTAGGAGATTGGAAATATCTTCTTGATGCTCATTTGGTTCCTTGATTATGATTACTCATTTGTGGACATGGCTGTAAAATCATATCTATGGTTGATTTGGTGTTTGAGTCGTCTTGATGTCTACATGATTATCTTCTTTGATATATGAATTTTCAGGTTACTAATGTGATTATGAGTTTTCATGTTTCAATGGTTGGATCTACGAGTTATGCAGTTGTATGGATTGATCACCCATTCAGTTGCAATAGGATGACTCAGATGTGGACTGTCTATATCCACCAGGTTTGATTCACTGTTGTTGCAGATTTTATTAGTTCGTCTTGCCTATGGTCATTTGTGCATTGGTATGTTGTTTCAAGATTGAGAGGATGGATGGTTTGAGTATTTGATTAGTCAGGTGATGGGACTTGTAGCATGTGGTTTTTTCACGATGTCATGATAACTTGGTACATTCATTGGTTATACACTTTCAATGGGAGATTTTGATAGTGATGAATTGGTGGTGTTGGACTGGTTTGTGATGTTTTGTTCGCAGTTGTATGTATCTTCTTGGCTTGGATTACTTGGTTTACTTGTATGTTATTGAAATTGCAATAGAGTGTGTGTAGATCTGAATGATCTTCATGGAGGAGATGATTGTCATGATACATCATGTGTAGCTTGGTATCACGGTTTAGTAGGAGTTGTTGGCAGTGTTGTGGATGCATCATTGGTATGGTTATCTTCATGTGATTGGAGATATGGTTTCTCGGTTTAGAGTATGTTTGATATTATGTCATGGTTTACTCTTGATGCTAGCTTAGAGTTTTGGCGTGGTATATGGGTTCTCTTGAGACCAAGATGTATATATGTTTTGGTGCATGCGATCTCCTAGGAGGATATGGTTAGATCATGTTGTCATGATAGCTTCCTGATTCTATGGTTGGAGCTTTGACATTGATCTTGGTAGTTCTCTTTGTATTGGGTACATTGATCATTTGCTTGATTACTTCATGATGGTGCTATGTTGCATTTGGAGTTTGGCATGGATTGATTGGTTATAGGTGCTCATGGATACTTAGATATGTAGGTGATGATTGGAGTTCTCTTGTGGTTAGAGACATTTGCTTGAGATGGTTACTCTTTGGAGGTTTTAGCAGGAAGACCAAGGATCTTTCACATGGATATGGATGTGAGTTCATGATGGACCAATAGAGGAGATTGTTCTTGGAGTGAGTCATGATGACTTGGTTATCTTGGAGGAGAATTCTCATTCCCCACTCTTGGTCTACTCAGTAACTTATTATTTGAGAGTCATTTTCCCATTATATCTTTCATATGTGTTATGTTTTATGCTTTGGTTTCTCATGGGATTGAGTAGAGTCATGGTGATTGATTATGGATACTCATTTGAGGATGGTTTAGCATGAGTTTATATGATTTATCTTTCATAGATGTGGATCTTGAGCTATGGATAGTTAGTTCTGTAGGATTCATTTTGAGGGATGTTTTGGCATGGTTATCTCCTTGTGCATTTGAGTTTATGATATCATTCTTTGATGAGGGATTTAGGAGATGGTTTATGGGATGATTTCCAGTTTTGGGGATGGTTACTTTGAGTTTTATCTTCTTTATTTGAGAGGCTTACATACATGTTGGCATTATTACATTGATTCATATGTTGTACTTGATCTATGAGATTCAATTTTATGGGTGTTATTGAGGTTCTTCATTTGGGGTTGTTAGGAGATCATACTTGACACAACAATACACTTTTGAGGTGTTGGTAGAAGGACATTATGGTTTATAGGTTTCCTCTTCTTCTTGGTTTCTTCTTGGATGTTCATGTCCATATGATTTGGGGGGGATGGTGGCAACATACTGTGAGAGATTATGCAAATCTTTGGGTTGTATGTGTGGATCATTACTATTGTTCTTAGTACTTCATGTTTTTGATTTACTTATCACACCTTGATATAGTGTTGACTGGTAGACTTGATATGCTTTGGCATTACCTATGTAGTAGGAGTTCTTTGATATTATGTTCTTCATTGACAAGTTTTATATAGGGATATTGATTGCACTTTACAGGTTGTATATGTTCTTGGCATGATACTAATGCATTGATACCTTGGAGGTATGAATGATTGGATGTATTAGCATGTGTTGTGGATGTTATTTCCGATCATGTGGGTTTTTTCTTCATGACAATAGCTTGGTTAGATCCTTTGTTATCACTTGGATTTGATGCTTGTGCTCATGGATTGGTGCATCCTCATCTTGGCATGTTCCTTTTCTTCCATTGGTGGCACGTTGGAGGATGAGAGTTCTTGCTTGATTTGGTGGTCACTTTGTTCTTATTGTGAGTATCTTGATGGAGCACGAGAGCATGTTACAGATTCATGTGATTTAATGTATGGCTATGATGATGTATTTCATGTATTGATCCCTTATGAAAATTATACAAGTGGGAGAATGTTGAGATATGGTGTTGTACACCATTGCATAAATTGATCTATTATATTATTGTAATTAGATAGTTATTTATTTGTGATGCACCTTGATGGTGTGGATAATCACACTGGGTAATTATTTGGGGACCACTTGATGTTGTATTATAACATTGTATTATTATTTAATGTGTGGGAGACATGTGATAATAGTTTAATATTGGGGAAATATTATATAAAGTGATGTCTAAGTACCCAATATTAAATAAGGGGTTAGTGGTTTTGTATTCACATGGTTTTGTGGTACATAGTTTCACCTTACCACTAGTTGTATTTTGTGTGAGCTTGTGTCTATAAAATCACACGTGTAGTGGTTTAGGTTGGTTGAGTGGGTTGGTTGTCATTATTAAGTCTTCTTGAGGAGTGGATTTGTGAAGCATGGCATGGGATGTGTGGATTCATTCTTGGACACATGTGAATGCATTGGAGGGCTTGATGCTTTAGAGGTATTTATTGTAACTCTTGTATTGGTTTATTGTTGAATAATATGATGGAGTATGGATGCTTTTGGAGGCTGGTTTTTTCCCTCTTGAGGGTTTTCCCATGGTATATCTTGTGTTATCTTGTGGCTTACATCTATTTGATCTATGCATTATGGTTACTTGTATGCATTTTTATCTCTCATGGGTTATGTAGGAAATGGATTAAGATCATGGGTTAAATGTAATATTTCCTAACAATTATAGTGTCAAAAAATTATACCTCTTCATACTTAATTTGGGAATAATTAATAATAAAATGAGCCTAATGTGGTCGTGATTTAGTGTTGTAATGTGTTTTACACATTCACATTAAGTTTAGGGCCCTTTTAAACTAAATGGACTTAATTGTGCCTTATTTAGTGTGTTGTAAAGTATATCTTTACACTTTCATACTAATCTAGGGATTTATTAATTGATTAAGGTTAATTTTCCTTAATTGGCCCCTTTAATTCAAATCCAAGCTTAATTAAATGCAAATTTCGAGAGATAAAACCCGGCATTCATAAATGCCATTACAAAAAACTTAACTTTGGAAGGTGTGTGTCTTAGGTAGGTGACCTAGGACCCATTCACCACATGGAAAATGGTTCCTCACTAGGTCCTAGAACCCTATTTTTACATAACATTTCACCTTGTGTGATGTGTGTCCTAGGTAAGTGGCCTAGGACTCATTCACCACATGGAGAATGGGTCCTCATTTAGAGTTAGGAACCCTCTTTTGGATATGTTTTTGGTGGTATTTTAAGGATTTAATATCTATAATTCAATGTCGGCTTCTAATAGATGAATTTCAAGAATTAATCTTAAGTGATGTATAAATACAAGTTTATTTTCATTATGTTCCAGCTAGAGAAAGAAAGAGAGAAGAATATAAGAAAATTTTCATGAGATCAAGCATTGAAAAGAAATAAGTAAGCAAGAGTGAAGTCTTGGAGCAACATTATAGTGTTTTTATAGGTCTTGAAGTTAATTTTGTTGTCAAAGATCAAGCATTATTGAAGAAGTGATGATAGATGCCTATGGAGAATCATGATGGATTCTAGGTTTTGGGAGAAGTACCATGAGATTCAACCAAGGCTAATGACTTGTTTCCTAAGTGATTCCATATTATATGATCATTCTATTTTCAGCCTAAAATGAGGTATATTCAAATTTATGGCTTATTAAGGGGATTTAGGATCTCCTAAGGTAGGTCTTTTGCATTGTTCATGTTTCATTATAGGATCCTATTCTAACACACTTGAGTAGGGTTTATGTGTATTATTAGAGATATTAATATTAGACTCACTTAAGGTTAGGATTGCACACACATTTCATGTTTTTGATTTCAATTTATCATCAAGGTTTAATTACTAAACTTGGGGTTTGACTGAGGAAAACCCCTATCCACCAACAAACATCAAATTGTTTTTGTAGATTTTTGGAAGATCTAGATCTGAAAGTGGAGATTTCAAGTTACAAGAAGGAATTACAAGTCAAGAACTTAAAATTTAGACTAAGTTTTCTAGAAGAGCCTACTAGGACCCATTCGCCATAGGGCGAATGAGTCCATGTTAGGGTTTCAAAGGCAACAAGTTTTCACAGTTCATAAGCTACAGTTTCTGATTCAAAATCTCCTGTGAAAGTCTATGAAGACCCATTCACCATAGGGAAAATGATTCCCTATTAGGGTTGTAGAAACAACAAGTTTTGGTAGGTGCACAAAATCTATTACCCTCAAATTTTCTAGAAAGTTCATTATTTCCTTTTGTTCTGTGATAAATCTCGTCATTGAACTTTATGCATCTAGGTTTAGAGTTGTTTTTTTATTTCAAAATTTTCTCCCCAAAATACTACTTGACCTAGACCCCCATCCTAGAAAAAAGGGAAATCTGAATATTTGTATCTTAGGTTGACTCTCCTAAGGGTTGTTAGTAAATGTTTGATGTAGATCTGGTATAGGGGCACATTGGGGTTTTCAAGCCTCCATGAGGCTCTTGTCAAATTTTGTTTATTTTTTTAGAGTGATTTTGATGTAATAAGGTCCAATGGACCATTTCAATGTGGGTTGTAAGGGTTTCATGGTCAAGTCATGTTAATTTGTAAGCTTGGTGCACATAGGTCATGATTTGGAAAAATTGCCATGATGTAACCAAGTAGGGGAAAATATATTTGTAATGGTTGAAATTGATTTGATTTGGTTTTGTAAGCCTTTTTCGGCATGTTTTATGTCTTCTAGAGTATTTGGGAGTATTGATGCCATGAGATTGTAAAATTGTAATAGGTTGTCAAAGGTTGTTGAGCCACTTTGACAACTTCTTCATTAAAAACATTGTAAAGCACCTTCCCAATGGCTACAATGTTCAAAAAGTAGTTGGTAACCATTGGGGAAGGTGGTAAAATGTTTAAATAGCCTCCCTCGGGGTCAAGGAAAGTTTAGTTGTTGCCGTTTTGGGAAGATTGATGAAAGAAAACTTTGTTCTTTTCTAAATTCTCTATGTTTTTCTCTATTTTCTGTACTTCTATGGAGTCTGTGCGGGCTGTAAGGAAAAATAAATCTCATGGACTGATAGAGGGGAGAGTTTTCTTTAATTTGGTGGTGGTCTCATGAATTTTCATCACGTTTTGAAGGAAATTTTATCATTTTCCTGAAGGAGGGTCTGAAACCCTACCAAACCAGGGTTTGGTCATTAAAATGCATATAACTCTCCATTCCATCGTGGATAAGGACTAAATATTGGTGGAATGGTAGATTTGGAAGTTTTAATTTTTGTTCCAAGTGGTTTCAAGGGGAAGGATGGATTTTTGGGTGAGTTCCATGATGAAGTGGGCCTGGCATCTGTATGTGACAGGCATGCAAACTGTATTTTGGAGAAAATAATTTGTAGAATGTTGTGTGTTCGTGCAAGGATGGTGGTAGAAGTATGTCAAGGAGTTCTTGGGGAATGTTAAGGAATCTTCTTAAGGCTTTAGGGGTGTTGGGGTGTTCCTAGGTAGTTTGAGTATTTCATTATGCAGGCCTAATTAGGCTTCCTTGTGTCTTGTAGGTTTATCACTTGAAACACCTGTTCTCAATGTTTTTTCTTGTGCATTTGGGGGATTATAGAGGTCCATGTTGGGTTCCTAGAAACTTCTCTTCATGGTCTGGTTCTTGTCTTAACCAACTTTAATTGGGACTACCCCAGTTGGATAGGGCTACAAGGTTGCATAGGTCTATCTTGGAGTGTTGGAGGAATGAGGATTCTTGAGTGTAAAGCTCGGTTGTAGGTCAGGTACTTGTCATGGTGAGAGTGTTCTGATCATCCCTAAGTCCTCTGGCTAGGCTTGTTTGATAGCCTCCTTGTGGATAAGTTGAGTTTCTTTGTTGATTGGAATGAAGATTGGTATCTTGATTGGACATATTTTAGAGAAGTTGTGTCAAATTGATTATTGGGTTTCCACCACTCTGCATCAAAGTGGTATAAGAGCTAAGTCTTATTTTGGAAAGTTGCAAAGGGAATTGTGAGTAAGTAGAGAGTGAAGAACAATGGCTCCAAAAGGTGGGTTTGTGGTTGCAAAGGAGTTGAAGGCCCTAAAAGAGAAGATAGAAGAATTAGAAGCCAAAGAGAGGAGAAGAGTGGATATTGATGAAGAAGGTACCTCAGACAAAGAGGTAGAGGGTGATGAGGAAGAGCCTCCACCTGTTGAAGATATGGCTCTTATGGAAAGAAGATTCTTGGGTGCTTTGTAAACCATAAAATAAGAGTCCTCTAAACCTAAGATGGACATACCAACGTATGGGGGTAAGATGAATGCTGAGGCACTACTAGAGTGGGTAGATTTCTTGAAAAATTACTTTTAGTACAAGGAAATGGCAGATAACAAGAAGGTTAAGTTTTCTAAGACCAAGTTGAGTGGTTCAACCTTGATTTGGTGGAATTATCACCAAGGAGAAAGAGTGAAGGTAGGTAAAAACATGATTACTTCATGGGAGAGAATAGTGAGAAAATTGAAAGCACAATTCCTCTCTATAGATCATGAAGTGCAAGTGTTTAAGAAATTTCAGAACTTAAAGCAAAAGGAAATGGATGTGGCAACCTACACTGAAGGAGAAAGTGGCCAGGTATTTGAATGGACTAAGGTTTTTGATTCAAGATGAGATCAACCTAATGACCCCTAAGACTATGGAAGAGTGTTTCCAAGTGGCATGTAGGGCTAAGGAGAAGTTGAGAAGGAAGCAAGTGCAACAAGGAAGGGGTAGAGGCAAAAAATTCAAAGGAAGAGATAATTTTGGTGGAAGAAATCATTCACAAAGACAACAAGGGGAGTCAACTAGAAAAGAAGAACAAAGTCAAGAGTCAAGAGGTGGATTTAGGGGCAGGAGACCTAATGGAAGAGGCAGATTTGGTGGAAGAGGTTCAAATTAATTTTCTGGAAGATGCTACACTTGTAACCAATTTGGACACCCATCCTTCAAGTGTCCTAAGAAACAAGCTTAAAAATCTTATGGTGGGGATAGGAGAAATCAGTTGGTGCAAGAAGAAGATGCTCAAAGTGTGACTTCACCTTCCAGATTTGTTGATTATGAGATTGGAGACAACCTGATGATGAGGAGGACACTTTTGAAGGTACCAAGTACCAAGGAGCCACCACAAAGGAAGTTCGTATTCAGGACCACATGCAAATTCCATGGAAAGGTATGCAAGGTAATTATAGATTCAGTCTCTAATAATAATCTAGTGTCCTTAGAGATGGTTGAAAAACTTAAATTGAAAAAAATTCCTCATCCTACCCCTTACAAGGTATCATGGCTGAATAAAAATCAACAAGTGCTTGTCAATGAGCAAGCTTGGGTAGAATTTCAAATTAGATACTATAAGGATAAAATAATTTGTGGTGTTACTCCCATGGACGCTTATCACCTAATTCTAGGCTATCCTTGGCAGTATGATAGGAAATCCCAACATGATGGGCAAAAAAACACCTACAAGATCAACAAAGATGGAGAATCTTTCACCTTAAACCCTTTTCTGGATGAAGGTATGGATAAACAACATGAGTCTAATATCATGATGGTAGGAGAGAAGGATTTTTTGTAGAACTTAAAGGATGGGGGAGGTCTAGGGTTTTCATTGATTGTTAAGCCAAAGTGCGGGTCTATTTTGTGTACAAACAAAGGAGGATCCATCCCTACTGAAGTCCAAACCTTGTTGGAAAAGTATAAGGAGATTGTGGTTGATGAATTGCTTAGTTCCCTACCTCCAATCAGGGATATCAATCACCATATTGATCTGATACCAGGTGCTACATTTCCTAATAAGGTTGCCTACAAGATAACCCCTGCTCAAAATGAAGAGATAATAAAACAAGTGCAAGAACTATTAGACAATGGACTAGTGAGGGATATTTTGAGCCCTTGTGTTGTCCCAACCATGTTGGCTCATAGGAAAGATGGTAAATGGAGGTTATGCACTAACTCAAGAGCCATAAATAGGATAACCATCAGATATGGGTTTCCTATGCCAAGAATGGAGGATCTTATGGACTGTTTAGGAGGGGCTTGTTATTTTTCAAAGATTGACTTGAAAAGTGGGTACCATCAGATTAGGATCAGAGACGAGGATGAAAGGAAAACAACATTCAAGACTAATAAGGGTCTCGATGAGTGGATGGTGATTCCCTTTGGCTTGTCCAATGCCCCTAGTATCTTCATGAGATTAATGAATGAGGTATTGAAACCATTTATTGGAAAAAAAATTGTGGTTTATTTGGATGACATTCTTGTGTTTAGCAAGTCGAAGGAGGAGCATTTGAAGCATCTTGACATGGTTCTAAGGAGGTTACATGAAGAGGGATTTCTAATCAACATGTAAAAATGTGAGTTTATGAAAGAAGAATTGGTCTGTCTTGGGTTTGTCATAGCATAAGGCAATTTGAAAATGGATCCATCAAAGGTTGAGGCCATTCTCAATTGGCCAACACCTAGGTTAGTGGGTGATGTGAGGATATTTCATGGCCTTGCAAGCTTCTATAGAAAATTCATAAAGAATTTCAATCACATTTATGCACCAATCATATACACAATCAAGGGAGATAAGAAGAGCAAGTTCCAATGGACCAATGAAGTAGACGAAAGGTTTAAATACTTGAAAAGAAAGGTATCATAGTAGCCTATCCTTGCTCTTCCTAATTTTAATAATTTTTTAACTATTGAATATGATGCAAGTGGTCAAGCAATAGGTGATGTCCTAAGTCAAGAGGGTAAACCGGTTGCATTCTTTAGTGAAAAACTAAATGAAGCTAAGAGGAAATATTCTTCATATGATCTAGAGTTGTATACTATGGTCCAAGCCTTGAATAAATGGAGGCACTACTTGTTACCAACGGAGTTTGTAGTATTCACTGACAAAAATGCACTTAATTTCTTGAATGGACAAGAAAATTGAACCAAAAGAAAATGAAGTGGGTTGAATACCTACATGCATACACTTTCACCATAAAGCATAAGAAGGGGCAAGCAAAAAAAAATGCAAATGCCCTTAGTAGAAGGGTCATGATGGTTCAATAAGTTCAATTGCAAAGTGTGGGAATAGAATCTCTTAAAGGTATGTATAAGGAGGATGAATATTTCAAGGCTTCTTTTGATGTTTGTTCTCAATTTTCAAATGCTTTTCATAGTGATTATGCTGATTATATTTTGCAAGATGGACTATTGTTTAAAGGGGCTCAATTGTGCATACCCAAGTTCTCTATGAGGGAAAATTTGATAAAAGAAAAACATAGTGGAAGTCTTGGAGGGCACTTTGAACTTGACAAAACCTTGGAGCAGGTTAGGAGGTTCTACTTTTGGCCTAAAATGCAGGTGGATGTAAGAAATTTTGTGGATAATTGCACTATATGCCAAAGAGCAAAGGGAAATACTTCAAATTTTGGCCTATACCAACCTCTACCAATCCCAAATAGACCTTGGGAGAGCATAAGTATGGATTTTGTCTTAGTACTGCCTAAGACTCAAATGGGAGTTGATAGTGTTTTTGTTGTGGTGGATAGGTTCAGTAAAATGGAACACTTTATTTCTTGTAGAAGTACTAATGATGCCACTAATATTATAGGACTATTCTTCAAATA